>APFE031296973.1:161820-204447 GCA_000404065.3 Pinus taeda
TTTTTTTTTTTTTCTCGGGGTGCTACCCCGAACCCCGTAGAGGGGGGCTACCCACCCCCTCAAACCCCCTGGACAGGGGGGGGCTGCCACCCCCCCAATGCTCAATGAAGAGAGGGCTCCGCCCCCCCTCTAACCCCCCGGTTCACTACGTGGGTTAGTCGTGGAAAGAATATAACACAACCCAACAATCATTAAACTATTGACAGACATATTCTCCACCGTTGTCACTTCTCAAGGCCTTGATCTTCTTCCTTGAATATTTCTCGACCAAAGCTTTGAACTCACAAAACTTTGTGAAGGTTTGGTCCTTATTCTGCATGAAATAAATGTAGCATTTACGAGAATAGTCATAAATGAAAATCACATAATACCTTTGCTTCACTGTGGATGCCATCAAGAATGGTAAACACAAATTAGTATGAACTCACTCTAAGATAGCCTCTACTCGACTATCTCGATCATGAAAGGAAGACTTGGTGTACATTCCTAAGGTACAACCTTTGCATGTGTCAAATTGCTCAAGTTTATCTTTGGGAAGTCCTATAGATATCTGTTGCATTATCTTCAAATCCCCATGATGCAAATGGCCCAACCACCTATGCCACAACTCCCCAATGTCTTGGCTTTGCACCAATTCTGCTTTTGTACGCAATGCTGCACAACCATCTACCTCTAATTTATAGAGGTTCTTCACCCGAATCCCTATCCTCTTGGTCTAACCCATGGATATGTGTCTTAGGAACGCCTTTCCTTTACTGAAGACAAAATCGTAGCCTTTGTCCTCCAACATCGCGACCAATACCAAGTTCTTCTTCAGTCCAGGCACATACTTCACATCTGTCAATGTGAGAGGAGCTCCATGCTCCCTCTGAAAAGCAACCGTGCCACTCTTGAAACACTATAACTTCCGTCGTCACCCATCTCTATGAGGTCTTTCTCCTCCAAGGCATTGAATAAATTTTTATCACCAGTCATGTGGAATGAGGCTCCAGTGTGAAGATACCAGACACAACCCATCATCAATGAGACCATACATGCGATGAGGGTAAAGTCCATTTCGAACTGACAGGCTAAGGCCTCACCTTCTGATCCTTCTGAGGATCCCTTCTTGGACTTATTCAATGGGAAATTAGTCGCATAATGTTCCATATTGTGAAAATTAAAGAATCTCACTTTACACATGTCACCCTTCTTCCCTCCATGAGAAGAATTTGATTTGAAATGGGAAGCCTTCCCCTTCCCTTTCCTTGCCTTACTTGCTAAGGCCGGATTTTCTTCATCATCATTCTTGAATGAAGAACCATCTCGTGTGCTCCTCCTACATACGATTTGACCACAGTTGTTCCCGATATAACAGTTTCTCCCTTCCATTCATAGAGTACTGGTAGCTATTCCAACTCCTTGGAAGGCCAAGGAGAGCAAGGCTCACCATATCATCATCGACAATAGTTATTCCCACACTGCCAAGCTCATCTCTGTAGGTGGTGAGCTTGTTCAGATATGTGGAAATAGTATCGCCCTTCTCCATCTTGATTCTTCAAAGCTTATACTTGAGTGCCAATTTCCTTTGGTCGCTACTATTCTAGTAGAGGTCCTTCAATATCTTCCACATTGAAAATGGAGTATCCTTCCCATGGAGAATCGAGACAATATGGTCTTGAAATCCCTCAAGGATGATCTGTCTCACCTTCACCACACACTTCTTCCACTCAGCCAACACTTGTGCATTAGTTGATGCTGGCTTTGGGATTTCTTGATCAATGAATTCCTTCAATCTATTTTCCTCTAATACAACCTCCATTCTATCTTTCCATGCTATGTAATTCGAGCTACCTTCCAAGGCATACTCGAGTCTCAAGCCATAGAACGCCATTGGCCAACCTTGAAGTATGATATGAATTTGATTTGCACCTGCAAACCCAAACTTCAAACTTCGAATTCTCTTTTCAGTATACTGTTCACAACTCCGATACCATGTAGAAAATTTCTACAAATCCAGCTCTGATACCATGTAGAAAATTTCTATAAATCCAGATCTAATATGATGTAGAAAATCTAGTGCAGGTTGACCCGATAATGCAATATAAATCAAAGCAGAATACTATAACCTAGTTCTACTATCAATTTGCGAAAGCTTAAAGATCAAGCTAAACAATATAACCAGAAGAAGAATAATCAATGGAACAATACACATGAAAATACTTTGGGGAAAGCCTCAGCTAAAAACCCTACACTATAGTATTATCATACATGGTGGAAATACATAGGAATTATACAAAGCCTTAGCTCTCACAGCTAGCTAGCTCTCAGTACAATCATCATAGATGCTCACAGGAAATCTTGGCTTCTCTCCAGCCTTCCTCTTTGCCCTCCAAGCTCCTATTTCCTTGTGTTGTTCCTTGTGGATGATTCTCTCTTACTAAGTGGAAAACTAATTTACCAAGTGGATGATAACCTTCCAAAACTGCGCAATTGTCAAGAATTAAATCCTTGACTACATGCATGAATTTTCTCTTTGAGAAAACACATGCAAATGATAGTACACTGTCCTTGACTTTAATCTCAACTGGGTCTTTCTCAAAATAGACATGGATGAGTTTCTGATGAGGGAATCTTTAGTTTGTTGGGTTATGTTATATTCTTTCCATGATTAGCCCACGTAGTTAATCGGGGGGTTAGAAGGGGGGCGAAGCCCCCCCTTCATTGCGCTGATTGTGTCGCGGGGGGAGTCACAGGGTGTTTGAGGGGTGCAGGTAACCCCGCTCTATGGGGTCCGGGGGCAACGCCCCAAAAAATTTTGGTTTTGGACCCTATGTTAGGTTGGGCTGACCTACCTATGGTTTTGTGCATGATTTTCGCACATGGTTTTGGACGCGATGGTTTTCGGTCCATGGTTTTGGACGTGATGTTTTCGTTCCATGGTATGGGATGCTTCGACATGTATAAATATGTATTGTAACATTGAAAGGAACATAATGAAAAATCAAGTTGGTAGTCCCGGTTTTGGGATCCAGGGGAAAATCTCTGTGTATATGTGTTTTATTTGTTATGCTCTCGCATTGTTTATTTTCTGTGTTTTTAAGAATTCGTATGTAGGTAATTTCTGTACAGGGTTAAAACCTACATTTGGTATCAGATTTGTTTTCAATTCAAGGGGACGCCTTTGTTGCTTAGAATTTTCACTCGGGCCTGTGGTAGACCCTATTCAGTGGGAGATCTGCGACATCGATTCTGGTGGTGAAAGAAGATGACGAGCAGTGGAAAGATAGAGATCGAGAAATTTAATGGTCAGAGTTTTGAGTTGTGGAAACTCAAGATGGAGGATCTATTGGTGGATAAAGATCCGTGGATCGCGATAGATTTGGATACTAAACCAACGGGAGTGTCCAATGAAGAATGGAAGAAGTTGGATCAGAAGGCAAAGAGAAAAATACAATTGTGTGTCTTAGATTCAGTATTGTTGAATGTATCAAGGGAAGCTATGACAAAGGCTTTGTGGGACAAGTTAGGGACTTTGTACCAATCTAAGTCTCTGGTGAACAAACTGTTCCTACGGAAAAAGTTGTATAACCTGAGGGTGAAAGATAAAGACTTGGTGATAGAGAATTTGAACGCATTTAATACTCTGGTAAGTTAGTTAGCATCTGTTGATATTAAAATTTCAGATGAAGATAAGTGCATCAGTTTTTTGTGTTCTATACCTGATTCATGGGATAGTCTGGTTATTGCAATAGGTAGCAATGAAACTGCCTTGCAGTTTGATGAAATAGTCTCATCCTCGTTGATGGAGGAGGTGAGACGGAAATATATGGAGAGTTAGAATGGTGATGCCTTGTCTATACGAGGATGGTCCCAGACCAGAAACAAAAATAAGCCATCGAGTGGGAGATCTAAATCTCCAAGAAAACCTATAAAGGTGGTGGGTTGGAAATACGCAAAGGAAGCGCACTACAAAAGGGACTGTAAATCAAAGCTCCTGATAAAGGAAAGGGATCTGATGATGCTCCTCCTGCAGAGGCAAAAACAACCTCAGATGAAGGTGGGGATGTGTACTTGGCTTCTTCAAGTACATATGTAGATCATGAGGCATGGGTGATTGACTCTGGTGCATCCTTTCACTTCACTCCCCATGGAGAGTGGTTCTGCGATTATGAGAAATACGATGGTGGTGACGCCTCTTAGGGGATGATAAGAAGGATAGAATCGTTGGGTGCAGAAAATTAAAGTTGAATTTGCAAGGTGGAAGGGTTAGAACACTTCGGGTGTTCTGCATATTCCTACATTGGCCAGAAATATGATTTATGTAAGCAAGTTGGATGATGCAGGCGTAAAACAATGTTCAAGAAGGATGCCTACAAGATGGTTTGGGGTGCATTGGTATTGATGTGGGGAGTTCGGATTGGAACTCTGTACAAGATGCAAGGTAGCACTGTTGTTGATGGGTGCAACAACTCTGTGGTTCCTGAAAGTGGAGTAGAAAATTTAGTGGTCTTTGGAGAGAAGACCATGCTGTGGCATCAAAGGCTTGAACATATTGGAGAGAAGGGCCTTCGAATACTTCATGGTAAAGGTATGGTAGAAGGTATGAGTAATAAGTCTCTGGATTTTGATTTCTGTGAAAATTGTGTATATAGGAAGTAGAATTGGGTGAGTTTCCCCTCTGGTGGTAGGAGGGCGAAACATATATTAGAGCTTGTGCATAGTGATGTGTTTGGACCTGTGAAGGTTCCATCACTGGGTAAGTCTGTGTACTATGTATAATTTATATACGACTTCTCAAGGAATACATGGATATATTTCCTTAAGAAGAAATCTAATGTCTTTGATAGGTTTAAAGAATTCAAGGCTCTGGTGGAAAACTAGATAGAGAAGAAGATAAAGGTGTTGAGGATAGATAACGGTGGAGAGTTTTGTAGTAAGGAATTTGAAGAATTCTATAAAAAGTGTGGTATAGCACAACATAAGACTACTCCATATACACCTTGGCAAAATCTAGTTTCAGAAAGAATGAACAAGACGTTGATGGAAAGGACAAGAAGCATGCTCAGTGGTACCAGGTTAGGACAAGAATTCTGGGCAGAGCGGTGGAGACAACATGTTACTTGGTCAACATATCACCTTCATCAATGTTGGAGGATAAAACTCCACAAGAGGTATGGACTGGTAAGAAACCTCTCTTTCACATCTGAGGGTATTTGGATGTGATGCATATGTACATGTTCCAAAGGAGAAACGAACCAAGTTGGATAGTAAATATGAAAAGTGCATCTTTATTGGGTATAAGGATGGTTTAAAGGGTTATAAGCTTTGGAACGTAGTAAAAAGGAAGGTTGTGTACAACCGAGATGTGGTGTTCAGAGAGGTGAAAGATGTTATTAAACATGAAGTCCAACCAAAGGAACCTGAGAAGATAGAGTTTGAGCTAAAGGAGGAAGAATCAGACTCTACAACAGAGAAGGAATCAGAAGATGAAGAGCCTCAAACTCTGGGTGTAAGAAGATCAGTTCGAGAAAGAAGGTAGCCAGAAAGGTATAGTCCATCTACTTTCTGTTCAAATTTTTCTTTATCTATTACTAATGATGATCACAAAACTGTGAAGGGAGTAGTAGATTCAGAAGGATGGAAAACTCTGGAAAGAGGCCATGGTTGATGAAAAGGAATCTTTTCACAAAAATGAGGCTTGGGATCTGGTGGAGTTGCCGGCTAGAAGGAAACCCATTGGCAACAAATGGGTGTTCAAGAAGATAAATGTAAAAGGAAAGGTGGAGAAATACAAAGCTCGGTTGGTAGCAAAAAGTTATTCCTAGGTGTCGGGAATTGATTTTGGTGATATTTTTTCTCCTGTTGCCAAGGTAACTTCTATTAGATTAATTTTATCTGTTGCTGCTGCTTTTGATTTTTGAGGTAGAATAGGGAATATTGGGGGGATGTTTGAAGACAACCCAATTCTTCACGGGGATTTGAGAGAGATTCTACATGAAAGAACTTGAAGGTTTATGGTGAAGGGGTTATAAGAAAGAACTGGTATGCAAGTTAAAGAAGTCTCTATATGGTGTTAAAACAGTCACCGAGGGATTTGGGTATCAGAAATTTGATACATTTATACGAGGCGCTTGGATTCAACCAGAAGCAAAGCAGCATTGTATGTGTGTATTTTAAATTAATTGGTGACCATGTTATTTATCTAGTCTTGTATGTGGATGATATGTTGCTAGTTGGAAATGACAAAGAAATTATCCAGGATTTGTAGACCCATTTGTCCTCTAAATTAGGCATGAAAGATCTTGGTGCTGCAAACTATATTTTGGGCATGGAAATTAAAAGAGATCGGACAAAGAGGAAGGTTTGGCTAAACCAGAGGAAGTATGTTGAGACAATATTGCAGAGGTTTAAGATGCAGGATAGTAAACCGGTGAGGGTTCCTATTCCTGTAGGTGTAAAGTTATCTATTGAACAATGTCCCACGACAGAAGAAGAGGAAGAGGATATGTCCCATGTTCCATATGCAAGTGCAGTCAGTAGCCTGATGTATGCGATGGTTTGTACCAGGCCACACATTGCACATGCAGTGGGAGTATTGAGCAGGTTCATGTCAAAACCAGGAAAGGAGCACTGGACAACAGTGAAGCAGGTTTAGGTATTTGTGTGGCACTAGTGATTATGGTTTGTGCTACCAAGGAAGAACAGGATTGGATAGATTGTTGGATATTCATGGCTTTGTTGATGCGTATTGGGTTGGAGATCTGGATCAAAGAAGATCTACAAGTGGGTATGTGTTTAACCTATTTGGAGCTACAATCAGTTGGATGAATAAGAAACAATTTTTAGTGGCACTATCAACTATAGAGGCAGAATACATGGCAACTACTCATGCAAGCAAGGAAGTAGTTTGGTTGCAGAGATTGTGTTCAAATATGGGGTTAGTACAGGGAGCTATAAGCATAGATTGTGACAGCCAAAGTGCAATTTTCTTGGCAAAGAACCCTGCATATCATTCAAAGACAAAGCACTTTGATGTTCAATATCACTTTGTGAGGGATATGATAGAAGACAAAAAGGTGTTGCTGGTAAAGGTGGACACTTTGAAGAATATTGCAGATGCATTTGAGCCAAAATATGTGAGCTCTAAGAAGTTCTCTTATGTGTAGAAAACCAATGAGCATTTTGCAGGGCTAGATAACATTACTAAACTCTTCTTGTGGCCCCCTGTGGAAAGAAAACAACAAGTGGGAGAATGTTGGGTTGTGTTATATTCTTTCCACGATTAGCCCACGTAGTTAACCAGGGGGTTAGAAGGGGGGCAGAGCCCCCCCTCGTTGCGCCGATTGCGTAGCGGGGGGAGTCATAGGGCGTTTGAGGGGTGTAAGTAACCCCACTCTATGGGGTCCAGGGCAGCGCCCCATAAAATTTTGGTTTTGGACCCTATGTTAGGTTAGGTTGACCTACCTATGGTTTTGTGCATGATTTTCGCACATGGTTTTGGACGTGATGGTTTCCGGTCCATGGTTTTGGACGTGATGTTTTTGGTCCATGGTATTAGATGCTTCGACATGTATAAATATGTATTGTAACATTGAAAGGATCATAATAAAAAATCAAGTTGGTAGTCTCGGTTTTTGGATCCAGCGGAAAATCTCTGTGTATGTGTTTTATGTGTTATGCTCTCGCATTGTTTATTTTCTGTGTTTTTAAGAATTCATATGCAGGTAATTTCTGTACAGGGCTAAAACCTACACAGTTAACTGGAGTAGCACTAGTTGAGTGCATGCATGCATCAATTGACTATTAACTCACTTTTAGTTCCTTAAATAGTTTGGAAATAATTTAACTGGACTTATCTCAGGAAATTGAGTTAACTAATTACAACTCAAATATAACTCAATCTTATCTCCTTAATTTAAGGGATAACTCTTGCATTACTTCAGAAATACTTCTAACTTGAGTTTCTCCAACTAATTAATTCAAAATGAATTAATTAATTATTTCCAAGTAGTTGTTAAGACTAATTCGATTTTAATTCACAATTTAATTCAAGGACAAATTAAATTGGAATATTCTTATTGTTTTATTTCAACAGGTTTGTAGTATCTCACTTTTGAAATCTTCCAGCATATTTCCAATTTCACCCTTGATGGATGAGTTGGAAGATGATGTACTGGCCATGGGTTGACTACTCCTACCCTTCTTCCTGGATGCACTAGAATGGTTTTTAAAGACATTCTTGATATCCTCATAGGGTAATTGGTAGATATCTCCTCCTAACAAATATAAGGTATCCAGAAGATCTTCCTTGACTCCTTTGAGTAGGACCAACTTTAGTGACTCAGGGTCAAGTGTGCACTTGGCGCTTTTGTAACTAGCTAGAATCTTTCTTCGTAGTCTTCTAAGGATTGATCCTAACCCATGGTCATCCTGAAAATCTCTTCTTTAGTATCCTTTGACCTACAGTAGTCCCTATATTTGTTGTTAAAATCCTGCTGCATCTGAGCCCAAGTTGTGATGCTATCTCCAGGTAAACCCATTAACCAGCACAATGTTGCATCCTTGAGGGTAGATGGAAACAATTTTAACTTTTTCTCATCATCTATATAGTCATAGGTTCGACATATAACAACAAACTCAAATAGGAAAGTGTTAGGGTCCTCTGTGGTCAGGCCATGGAAATGAGGTAGGGCAGAGGGGCTAATATTCTTCATCTTAATGTCCCCATTGGTTTCCTTGATGGGGAAGGCACCCTCAACTCTCTCTCTATTCTCTTTGTCATTTCGGTTTTCAGCCATTGGTTTATTAGGAACGGGTTCTTCTTCTTCTTCTTCCCCTATAGGTTCTTCAAATATGCCAAGTTTCTCACCTAAAGGTTCCTCCAGTTCACAACAATCGAAGAAGAGAGAAGGTTGGTTGTTGGACGTAGTGGCGGTATTTGGCAATAATTTCCCTAAATTGTCCCTACTCCTATGAGGCATGAAAGGAAATGTTTTTGGGGGCTTTTATAATATTTTTTTAGCAAGAAAGTAATTTGCAATGAAATTGTTAATTGAATGAAAACTACTGACAAAAAGAAACTACTTACTGAATTGAAATTATACTTGCAGAATGGAAAGGAAAGCAGATAATGAAAAATGAAATAAAGGAAGCTACTAGATTACTTTTGCAGAAATAAACTAATGGAAGAAATTTGAAGACTAGAAATAGAAGAAAAGAAAGTATACTTGAAATAGAAGAAAAGAAAGCAGTACACACATTCTACTTAGACACCTTCCTGGCAATGGTGCCAAAAAGGGATGAGCGCTAGTATTGCAGCAAGGATGTTGCAACTCATGGGCTACCAGATTTACTTATCAACTTGGTGTTCGTACAAACTTGGAGGTGATAGTGCTATATGCACAAGTAGAAGTGAAGGTCTTGCCTGTTGTCACTTGTTCATCTGGCAAGAGACCCCAGGGGTTCCAAGCTAGACTTCTGTAAAGTCATAAGAAGATTGATTCTTTGATGGAAGAAGAGAAAATCTATTCTAAGGGAGCTACTCTACCGCAGTAATGAAGAAAACAAAATGTAATGCTAAATCACACCATATCTTAATTAACCATTTAAATATCTAAACTAAGCAGAATTGCTAAATCAACGCTAACCTAATGCTACTATCTAAGTTATAGAAGCAAAGAGAATCAAACAAAACTAATGTGTAAGCAAGGAAACGAAACTAAGTATGTTTTCACGTTTTTGGTGTTTTGGTAAAATCAAGCATGCAATGAGTCAAGCAGAAGAGCAAGTGAAGATAGAAATCAGTGAAGGGAGACGTAATGAAGCAATAGTGCATAGGAACCATTGGATCAACCAGAACAGTAAAAACGAAAAATGAGCGGCAGAGATCTTATTGCAGGCGATTACGTGAATAGATGGACAAATAGGACTAATGGAAGAGGAATGGTGGAGATATTATCACGGGAGGTTGAGTGAATAGATCAATGAATAAAATGAACAAAAGATGAGTGGCGAAGATCTTATCGTGAAGATTTAAGTGAATAGATCAATGAACAGAATGAACGAAAGATGAGCGGCGAAGATTTTATCATGGAGATTTAAGTGAATAAATCAAAGAACAGAATGAACGAAAGATGAGCGGCGAAGATCTTATCATGGAGATTTAGTTAATAGATGGATGAATAGGATTAAAGGAGGATGAGCGGCGAAGATCTTATTGCAGGAAAAACGTGCAGAATCATGGAGCAGGTTTCCGTAGGCGGTAAGCAATCTCTCACGTGCCCTTAAGGCTGCAACCAGAATTCCAAAATTTTACGTGACTAGCTTAACTGGGTGACATGCAACACGAGAAAACCACTTTTCTCACGTGCTCTCGGGCAAATATCGGTCGTGTAAGAATCCACTCGAGATTGCGCGATAGCCGTTAGATCATGCAGGTTTGATCAACGATGGAGATCGACCATGCTAGTTGGTAATCAGGTGACATGATAGCTGTTGGATCGAGGGCATGATGGATCGACAGTGGAGATTTGGAGCACATAAAGTAGGTGGAAGA
Source organism: Pinus taeda (assembly GCA_000404065.3). Classification (NCBI taxonomy): domain Eukaryota; kingdom Viridiplantae; phylum Streptophyta; class Pinopsida; order Pinales; family Pinaceae; genus Pinus; species Pinus taeda. The sequence goes on from APFE031296973.1 coordinate 172,358, forward strand.
ATTCACAATAGCTGTTGGATCAAGCCAGACAGATCGATGGTGGAGTTTTGGAGCACATAAAGTCAAGCGTTGAAATGAATCAGACGATGATTGGTCAGGTTTGTTGTGGATTGGATGGTAAGGAAATCTACGGGTATAATCTGATCAAGAAGTGTTTTATTGGCTCCCGCTTAAGCATTTTGTGCAGAAGGAAATGAGAATATGAGTGAGATCTATTATAGAAAGGGAGTGATTGAAGACGATAATGACGAACTGAACCAAGTACTGAATCAAGACAACAAACTCCAAAGCTCATGCGATAATTAGAAATCTAAAACACAACCAATATACGCTACACTACTGTAATGGAAATGCAACTACTTGAGCAAATGGATGATTAAACCATGAATCTACACTAGCATACATGTACAATAAAGAGGAGCCTTAGCTGCTAGGGTTGCACCCTAACCCAAGAGCTTCAGCCCTCTGAGTTAACTCAGTGCTGGCTCAAAACAAAACTCATTCTTATTATCAAAACAATGGATTACATCCACAACTGTCACAAGTCTTGCAACTCGAAAATAAATTAAAGTTTTACAATCAAAATTCTGAATCCTACTGAGGTCCTAGGCCTCTCTACTTATGCATCTGAGGTCTCCAACAAATTCCTTAAAATTAGGGAGGCCCAACTCCCAAACTAGAGATAAATTGGTGCTTTGACTTCCACTTGCTCGGTTGCCTTCTAGTCCTCATGATTTGGCTGGTTGCACTCCAAGCTGATGGAGGAATATTCGAATGGGGGGGGTAGTAAATGAGGAGGATTTCCCTCCTATAATTCTTCTCTCTTGTCCCATTCAAGTTTTGATTAAGGTATGCTAAAATTCCTTGCTTTTATCCTTTAATCCTGCATTACATGCACATTAGACCACAAAGCAAAATATCTAACTCTAACTCATCTCATAAACAAAATATAATCAAAAGTATGCAATAAGTTGTGAGAATAGTTGGTTTGTCTAAGCTAGGATGTGAATTAAGGCCCATATAATTACCCAATGATGAGGCTCACCAATTATCATGGCAACTAGTCTCTACTATTTCTCGTTGAGAAGTGTTACACTGAAATTTGTCACCATGGCTATCTGCAGTTAATATGGCTCCATCAATAGTCATATTGTCCTCCTTGTCAAGCCTCATACCTCTGCTCTTCATGTCAAACTTCAAAAGAGAGAAAGTCACTTAAAAAACATGTTTATCTCTGGGTACCAGGTTCTTCTTACCTTGCCTGCATTTAACGCACTCCAAATACACTATACTTGCGTACTTGTACGCTCTGTAAGCTAAAGGTTGGGTGCGTACCCCTGTAAAGGTCAAAAGGCGCGAGTTTCATCTTTAAAAAGTACTTGTGGTCACTTCTAGAGCCTTCTAGAAGAGTTTTTGACGTGTATTGAGCGCCTCCAGATGGTTCATGCACCCCTATGATAGAGGAGCTTATCCCATCAAGAGAGGAGCTACCCCATCCAAAAGAGGGAGTATCCCATTGATGTTGGACCTGAATAACTTCCTCTAGAACACTATAAATACAGGCATTGGGCCAGAGGAGGGAGGTTGAAAGCTGAACATTCCAAAGGGTAGATGCTGCTGGAATTAGGACTTCCTTGTAGAAGCTTGTGAGGAGAGATTACCATCCTTTCTTGTTTCATTTGGAAGTGGGTGAGCTTGTCAAAGTAGGGGAAAACTCTTGCTGGACCCTGGGAGGAACTTGCACAACACCAAGGCTCAGGTTGTAATGGTTTCTTTTTTGTTTCCTTAATACAAATAAGTCCATTCTTCTCAATGATTTGTTGTTAATGAATTGTTTCATATACTCCTTGTTCTATATGTTGAATATGCTTTGTTTTATGGAATATTCAGGTGTTATGTAATCGTTTGATTGTTAGTGTATGCAGGTTTCAAAGTGAAGGAGGAGCTCATCTGGATCAACGAAGCTAGGCTGCTACAATAAGCGTTGGACCTAAGGTAAGATCGAAAAACACTTGGTTTCTCATAGGATAATGTATATTTAGAGAAGGATTGCTCTTACTTGTTTTGTTTGTCACTAGAGAGTCTTAGACTCCTAGGGAGGTGAGTTTTGTCAGCAAAAATAACTCTTTCCGCATGACAGTTGGCCTTGAGAGGACAAAGGTTGGGAGGACTGCTGAACAAATTGTGTCTGCGACTGCAAAGTTTTCTGTGACTGTTGCAATGGTTTCCCTTGCGGTTGTAGCAGTTGTTCTTGTTGCTGCAATGCAACAAAGAATGCCCTTGCTACTACAAATATTTCCCTTGCTACTGCAAAGGTTGTCCTTGTTGCTGCAAGGGTAGCTAGACAGTTCCTGGGGTTATACCTTGAGGGTATTGATAGTTCCTGAATTGGATCTGGCCATATCCACTAGGCACAATGGATTGGCTAGGCTAGACATAAGGCCTAGCTTGAGGAATGCAAGGCGATTTACCATAGCTTGTGAACCATATGGGACATAAGCTGGTTGGAATGGAACCTGAGCCATATACAACTGCTGGTATTGGACGTTAAATGACCTAGATGGACCAGCAGGGTTAGGAATAACGCCGTAAAAGGGTTGATTCATTCCAACCATGTGAGTTTGTAATCCACTCACACTGGTTTCACCAGAAATGACGGGGATATTCAGATCTTCCCCCCCAGGTGGTGGCACAGTTTGTCCACTCGTTGGAGGGATAAAAGAACTTAACAGACCTGACTTGAGACAGTCAGTTGAACCGGAAGAGTCGGTCGAAATGACTAAACAGGTTGAGACAGAATGGTAGGTTGAACCTGAACTGAAGTGATTGCAGTCTACACAATTGGTCATGAGGTCACGTTCTGAATGAATGAACCTGATGTAGGAATAGTGCCGGAAGTCCAGATAGGGTTCTGATACAATGACGAGGCACTAGGAGTGCCTGAAACCAATTGAGCCAAAGAGGTATGACCATGCAACAATATGGGCTCACTAAGCTTAGGATAAGAGAGAGACAAGACTCTTCCCATATAAGGAAAGCCTTCTAAAGGGAACTCATATCCCTGCTCATCATCAATGTGAGGAGTATGGGTAGTGGAAACTTCCGAATGACTCGGAGAGGGGACTCAGATCTCGCCTTTGACTCCATATATGGAAACAAATGACGACGATGAACCAGAGATGTACGTGGAGATAACTCCAAAGGAATACCAGGTCGATTGTACAGACTCTACGGACACTGTGGAGATATCACAATAGGATCGAACAATGGGTTCGGTGGATAAACAACCAGTCTTTGTGGACTTTATGGAGTTGGTGGACTCTCGAGTGTTCATATAGGATTATCAAAGGAATCTGGATCAAATTCTTATGGTGACCAAGAATTTGATGGAGGTGGAAGAGAAGAAAAAGGTTGAATACTCAGAACAATTCCAAGTTCAACACTTTGATCCTCAAGCAACTGAGGAAGTTCAGATGAACTCCTTGGGAGGACTCTTCAGTATCAGACAATGAAGGGGAACTATGAGATGGACTTATTGGTTCAGCACAATGGCTCCCCCTCAATACAAAAAAGAAAAGGAAACATTTTTATTAAGGTTTTAACAATCTTGAAATTAACAGGGAATTACTCAATTTGGTCTAAGAAGCAACTACTTTGGATGACATGTTTACTGTGGGCAGTTAAATTTTAGAAACAAAAACATTGCCTTTTCATTTTTTAAGAGTTGAGAAAAGGGCGAAAAGGTGACTCTAGTCACTTTCAATAGTTTTGCGAGCATGAAAGGACAAGTTTCTCGATGATCTCTTCAAATTTAAAGAGTTAGAAAATATCAAATGACTGCTCAGGTGAATCTAGGTAAAAGGAGTAACAAGTAACCATGAACTGCAATATATACCTTATCCAATAAATTGACCAAGGAATTGATGTACGCGCATGCAATCTCCTCGAATGCTGTGTTCAGTGTATCACATTTACAGGGCGACAGACTCAGCTTCCTACGGATAAAGGATTGCAACCTAGAGGGGTCTCCCATTATATACATGACAATACAGGGAGCACAAGTTTGTGCTAACACTGTCTAATGCTGAAACAAACAACAACTGCTAAGTTTTAAAGACGCCACAACATGTCTCTAACCTGGACCACTAGATACGATCGTTAATGTTTCAAATGCTCCTTAGGCTAATTGAAAGATTTTAAATTTGATCTTGTAATTATATCTCAATTTCAAGGCCTTAACGATGTTTCTTCTTCCTAAAATGAAAACTAGATGATGAAATGAAATATTTCAATTTGATGAAAGCTATTTATGTAGGGAAGAAAACCACTCAAACCATGCATCAAACCAAATGAAAAATGCATCTATGACCATCTTTAGATGCTACATAAAAAATATGAAATCTAATCTTTCATATGATAAGCAAATGCATTGCCAAAACAAATCTTAAAGCAAAAATTTCCTTAAGATGTAATGATGATTTTTTTTCTTTTTCAAAAATGCAACTAATGTAATCTCGTGCAAAGGAAAAGAGAATGCAAGAAATCCAAGAAGTATGAAAATCTCTTTCACATCAATGATTCAAATGCAACACAAAATGTTCCGAAAACTAGCAAAAGAATGACACTTTCACTTTCAGTTTGAAACATAAAAAACTTCAAAGAAAACACTTTCTTTTGATTCCAATGAGACGATCGAATTGTAATATATCGTTCGTTAAATGAAGCCTAAGTAACTTTCACTATATCCACTAATGAAAATAACTCAAGGCAAAAGAACCAAAAAGTGATATGCAAAGTATGTTTAAACTCACAAAGACTCTTTAACACATGCAATCAATTTCTGATCTCTGATGGAAAGACCAACGAGTGTATGAAGGTTGACCTAGAAGACGTAGAACCCTAAAAGGCTAATCAAACTTCAAGGATACTCAAGCTAAGTTAAAAGACAATTGAAATTAGATAAAGAGAGAGTCAATGAAAAACACACTGGTAAATCACATGGAGAAGACAACTAGGACTGAAAATCAGAGAGAAAACCCTAAATTTCTTAATTTTCTATAATCATCGCATGTGTCAGGAGTAAAGTAGCGAGCATTGATATTGTAACTAAAAATCCCATGATATCATCGTGAATGTCAGACTCAAATCCACGATGGTCGAGGAAAAGGACAAAGAAATCCAAAATTTTCAAAAACAACTCAAGTTAACAATCTTCAGGCATCTACGAGACAATGACACTGACTACAAGAAAGCAATGAAGTCTAAAAATCAATGGTTGACCAAACTTGTCAAAAGACAAGGTGAAGGAAAGGAAGGAAAGGGTCATAGGATCCCCAGTGGAGTCTCCAATTTATTCACAAGGTTAATCCTCTCTATGGACATAGATGATCCCTCTAGTCCAATGAGTGGGTCTAGCAAATGAAGGGACAATCAACTAGACATCTTCCTAGATTATGATTGAAAAATAGAACAAGAGAGAAGGGCTACCTTGCTCTGATGCTAACCTGATTTCCTTCGTTGAGATCCTTAAACCGTTTGTGTTTCGACCTTGTTCCTGCTTTCAACGCTTATGTACATGCACAAATGAATAGAGACAACAAAACATGCCAAAAGCAAGAGCAAATCTAATAATAATCTATTTAGTTGATCAAGGAATGCCAAACCAATACATGCATGAACATTTATATTTTGGGAAGATGAACTAGTAGTTGTATTATTATTTAAAGAATAAAGGGGAAGCTTACAACCATAACCTTAATATTGAAAGGCTCTCCTTGAGTGGTAATCCAAGCCCAAGCCAAGAAACTCTCCAACACTCCTTCTCCAAGTCTAATGAATAACCTCTAAGCACAAGCTCAACATAGGGATGCAAATGGACATAGATCAACCATTTGGGAATGGTAGAGGGGGAATTTATAGGTTGGGAGAGGGAGTTAGACCTCCTCCAAAGATAGGATTAGGCCAACATCTTAAGGAGGTAGCTCATAGGGATGACACAAAGAGGTCAAACTAGGAGGATTCAACCTCATCTATGCGAAACCACCTCCATCTCGTCGCTTTGAAAGCTTCTACATCATGAAACTTCTCATCATCTTTGGGAAAACTTCATTTTTGAGACCATCACGAGTATGAGAGAGAACAAAGCGATGCCATCACTGGCTTAATAAGATGCAATATGCGATCATCGCGGTTTTGAGTTTCATAAGAGCAATGATTCTCATTTTAGGGTTGCATGGGTTATTTCTTTAGGGAAAGCTCCAGATATTTTCCAAGTAAAGTTAAAGGAGAGATCTGAGCTATATATATTGATGAGTATACTGTATAATGGTCATGTTTTGGGCACTTCAGGGTATGTCACATGGAAGTGTAGGATGCGTGACAAAATACTATGTAACACAAGCTTATGAGCAGGTTTTGGAAATCTAAGAGACAACGCTTCATTTCATATTCCTGCAATGAATACAAACAATGAATATGGCTTGCTTATAAAATATACAATGTGGAATGGAATCAGAGCTTTTTGATGTGAAAATGTTTGCATAAGTATGATGAGAAATTGCATAAGAGGCACAAAGTTACAAAGGAGAAGCAATGCAACAATAGACTTGGCAACAAAATTGTATTTAAGTTAACCAACATTTGTGATTTGGTGTTGTGATCGAGAGATTTCTGTCCCTTTCTATGTTGTAGCATGATAAAAAATATGTTGTAGCCTATTGAGGTAGGAGCCTCCTATGGGTTGTAGCCTGTAGAAAAATTGCGGGAGTAGGAACTTCCTTTTAGGTATGACCCTCTTGTAGGTTGGAACCTACAAAAATATGATGTAACAAGGAGTAGTAGCTTGCCTTCACATCACTTTCAGCCTAAAATTTGTGGTTTTCTCCCTTTGGGGTTTCCACTTATATCTCGTGTCTTCATGTGTTGGTTCTTGAATGTTGTGTGAATGTTCTTGAATTTTTGATAAATATATCTACAAATTTATCTCTCTAACACCTACAAAAAGAATTCAATAATAATAGAGAACATACATAAACCATTAGCTGCATAAGAAGAAAATTAAGTTGAGAAAAAGTAAATATTTTAAATTGTTGATTCAACCCCCTCTTGGTAATTTCCAATCATATATATCAATTGGTATTAGAGTGAAGTTCCGTCACTAGTAGTCTAACAACTGGAAGGAGGTCCTAAGTCAGTAAAATAACTAGTCAAGAAAGATGCTCAACAAATAAAGCCCCTTTATTTACTGGTACAAACTATGCCTTTGGAAAGTGAGAATGAAGACATATTTAATGTCTCTAGGAGTAGAAGTCTAGGATGCTGTGATGGTAGGGTATGAAGAAACAAAGGAAACAACTAGTGACAAAAATGTCAAACTGAATTTTATAGCTTATGCAAAAGCTATGAATGCACTTCTAAGTGGTCTATGTGATTGTGAGATAGCTAAAGATATCTATGTTAAATTAGAAAACATTCATGAAGGATATAAAAAGGTAAATATGACAAAAAAATACAATTTGTGGTGCATTCTACCTGGGAGAGTCTTTGGTTGCATGGTCAAGCAAGATACAATCATCATTTTCTCTATTTACAACAAAAGCTGAAAACATAGCAGCTGCAACTTGTTACACACAAGTGTTGTGAATGAAACAAACACTACAAGATATGAAGGTAAATTTTAGTGAACCTATATCTATCAAATGCCACAATACAAGTGCAATAAGCATTTCTAAAAATCTTGTGCTTCATTGCTTCATTCAAAGACTAAACATATACCTATAAAGTACCACTTTCTCAGAGGGAGTACATACCCTAAAAAAAACAAATAGCATATATATTCACAAAGCCTCATGCTAAAGAACCATTTGAGTATCGAAGAGACAAGCTAAGGATAATTTCTATAGGTACTAATTTCTATAGGTACTTCTCAGTGACATGACTTCAAAGGAGAATCTAAAACTTGAAATTGAATGCATTGTCTAAGGAGGAGACCACAGGAGCAGGAAGAAGTAAGGAATATGAACAAGAAACATATGATTTTGTCAAGAATTTGAGGCAGCTAAGAAGCAACAAGAACAAAGACATCATCAAATTGTGAGATCAAGTCATCTTCTTCATGAGCAAGCAACATCAATCACGTGCACCATTCAAAAGTTCAGTGTTTAATGCAAAGTTTTTATAGAAAAATGTACACATGTATATATAGTGTATATAAGCATGTAAATAAATGGTTTCAAATGAACATTTACACACCTAGACAAAGCATGTTGGCATTATCATACTTTTCTAAAAAATCCTTCATCTTTTGATGAATCTAATTGTTTATAAGGAATACATCGATGTATATTATGATGATCCATGTATTAACTGACATTTGATCTAAGATCCATTCAAGTATATACATGAAAGCAAAGAGACTACTATGGAAGTTGGCTCTTAAATCAAAAGGACAACTAGTAATTAAGCTACAATGCTACATTCAAAACTGAGATATTCAAATCTGTGTGCTACCATCAATCCTAGAGGAGCATATTTTATTCATCTCTGTGTCCAGTTTTCAAGAAGTCTCCACCATGAAGAATCATGAGATCCATATTTGATCCACATTATTTGCACCTTTCATATGAAGGAATCTAGCTCAATAGATGATCAAGAACGAATTGTTGCAAATGATCATTTAATGCATAGATCCCCTTGTGATTGCAAAGAACTACTATTGAAGAAAGTTATGAAAAATCTTCTACAATTAGAAGGCCATCATGTGATTGAAACACTGTGCCACACTCAATTGCATCACTAAGATTTTTCCAAATCCTTTAGCTTCATTATTATAGCCTTAAAGATTTGGGTGATATTAATGCTATATGATCAAAGTGCAAGAAGAATTAAAGTGAAATTATGAAGAAAATTCTTCAAACCATCAACATCATAGTTGAAGAAGAACAAATTCCTACATCTGAAAATTTAAATGAAGAGTCAATACATCAGTAATTTTACAAAATCATAAGAAGAGAGTGTTCTCCATGTCTATACAAGATGCAGGAAAATAAACCTCATATATCTCATAACAAGCAAATTAACAAACATTCCAAATCCATTGTATTGTCAATTCTATTCTCTACAATCACTCAGATGCAATTTTAATTCTAGCAATTTCTAGCATTCAGTTCTAAGAAAATTTTAAGAACAATAAATTGTTAAATAAAAAGCTATCAGTGCATGCCATTGAAAATGACATCACTAACATTGATCATTTCCATACATTAAATATATTTAAAGGAGAAAGGGGAAGGATACCTAAAAGTTCAAAAAAAATGAGAGAGTAAGCACAAGGAAAGAAATGACAACCATCAAACAGCTCAAAATTATTTCTATATATAATGATAAGGTACTAATATTTGCAAAGAAGAATAACCTTTATGTGCATTTATGAATATCAAAATTTGTGTGGAGTAGAAATGTGGAGGACAAAAAACAGGCCCATACTTAGTATTGACAACATTTTGTAACTGATAAACATGGTAAATATCACCAATATGGATTTCAATAGATTTTGGACAAAATGATTGATGATTTTGGCAGTCACATTAATTTGGCAAGAGAAATTAAGGGATGGCTCTTAAAATAAATCTCTGTACGCATTATATTGTATACTGTGGTGTTACAAGTAGTGGAATAATATTTTGGCATTGTAATAATGATACATAAACAATAATGACAACCTGGCAATGGAATAATAATAAGCAGTGGAATAATAATGACTCAATATGGTGTAAATATTGATACCTCCAGCCTTATACAATTTGTCCATTATCCAAAATTCGATACATTATCCATGAATAAATTATATGCAAGAGTTAATATATTTTATCTTCCATTGCAACGTTTTTATTGATACCTTCAACATTAATGGTATTGGAGCAGCCTGGAGCGTTTATATGATGCGTTGAATGGAGCAGTTCTATTACATGTTCATTGCAACATTCATTTCACCAGCATGATGAATTAACACCAGACCAACATTTATATGATGCGTTGAGGTCTTGGGCTTTTGATCCTTGAGGCAATCGAAGCAGCACTCCTGACAATAGAATCGATTTTCTTCGGCCATTCCCCGTAGACAAGCGAAGCAATCAAGCCGAAACCATGAGCAACCCCGACCAGCAAAGCGATCAACGACTTAAAGAAGGCAATCAGTTGTGGACCCCCATCAGTCCTTTTGGGGTAGTGGAACCTCATGGTATGCCTTTGGGGTCAAAGCGATATCAATCAAACACTCTTTCATCTACCACCTCCTGAGATATTTGTCATTTACTAGCATAATGCCACTGTGACATACATGACAGAAGCTATTATATGAATGACACCAACGAACCACCACCGTCGATCCACCACTAATTATAGTCAATCAGCTGATTCAGATGGACTAATGCCTTCACGTACAAGTTCCCATCGACGAAAAAGAAACGATTCCTTTGAAACAACGTTAATGCAATTATGAACAAGTTGAGCTCGAAACTCTGCGTCTAACAATGATAAAAGAACCCAACGTTGAGTAATTTGCAATCTTATGTCAGTGTTAATATAGGAATTTGAACAATGCTATTGTTGGACTCTTTTCTTATTTTTTATATCGTTAGTAATTTTTGAAAATTTTCAAGGATGAAAATTTATTTTAAAGTTTAGGCTAATATCATTATTATATAATATGTAATTTGTAAAATGTTTAGAAATGTTTTTGTAAAAGTCTTCAAATTTTTAATAATTTATATAATTTCTATATAAAATTTGGCTAATTTTAAAGGTAAAATATTTTTATACTATAAAATTTGAGTAAATAATTTTTAGAAAAAATAAAAATCAACTATCTTTTTAGAAAAAAACATAGAAAATTAACCTACTTACTAATATTAGCCCTTAAAATTTTTCCAAATTAACACTTTCAATGTCCTTGGAGCTCTTTCCATTATTGTTGAAGCCTTTTTAATATCGCTGGCCTCTTTTATCTGGAGCAACCTCCTTCATTATTTAGCTTCAGCGTTCTGCATTCTTGTACATATATCTGGATGAGTTCCCCATTATTTGCAATCATATGCGTTCTCCATTACTTGGCTACATTTTTCAATCACGTGTGTTCTCCATTATTTGGATGCGTTCCCCTTTATTTGCAATGACAACGCTCTTCTTTATGATTGCATTCACCTTAATGAGGCAGTTCTTACATGTATGAATATCGCAGTGTTTTACAAGACCTAAAACGATGTTAAATTGATATACAAGTCTTGGAGCAGAATCTACACTTTGTATAGCTACCAAGATCAGAGAGATTGCAATGACAAAAAAATTTGTTAGGCTTATTCTTAATCAGCCGCTTGGTATACACGCTTTCAATGAGATGAAACAGTGGCTTGTGAATGGCCTGACCCCCAGGATCAATTTTTTTTTTTTAATATGCAAATACCACTGCGCAGCTTCAACATTTTATAAGATCTTTTTAAATTGTGGCTTTCATTCATCTTCACTTGAATGAAGTTAATTTTTTTTTTGGGGTTGCTGAATGTTTAAAGTACTATGTGCGCTAATGGAATTGAGCGTTGCCACTACATGAGTGTTGCCACATGACAGTGGATATAGAAAGGAGAAATCTGCATTGGCACATTATGGCAAAACAACACTTACAAAATCCTTTATAAATGAGGGTTTTTATTTTTGCCTTAACATGCAGCGTTCAAGTCATGAAATTAGTATCATGGGCAGCACATTGTTTATAAAAAAAGCTAGAACTTGGTTAATCGCCTTTGAAGCAGCGTTATTATAAGATGGAGCAGCTTTGGTTTAATAGTTTAAATCCATTAAGTTATTGTTTTAATACAATTTGGAGAGCTATGAGACTTTTGATCCAACGTGAATGCACACACTGAACCAACATATACAAAGCACACAACAATGTTTTCATGAAGCCTAAGCCTAAGCTATCGCATTTAAATCTTTGAGAAGGTTGGAGAACAATGAGAGTCAATATATTTTTTATATACATTTCTTGTTCCTAGAAGATGAGGTCAACAACAGAAAAGTGCTCTGAATTGGTACATGGCGATGCTTGAGTGTTTGAAGTTACTTTCAATTGTAAACTAGAAACACTTTGGTGAGGTAAACTTCATGCATTAGTTCCTTGGATTTATTTAATACTATTATCAAATGTGTATGAAGTAATGGTGGCTAATAACATGTTGATCATTGTCATGAGGCATTAGAAGATGGTGACTGAATATTTCCTTTGTCATTTAGTGTTGTAAACCCCTTACCATTGATGTCAAAGGGGGAGGTAAGAAGAGGTTATATATGCACATGGAGGATCAATTTGTTGCCATCAACGCCAAAGGGGGAGATTGATGGCATTATTGTCATTGATGGCAAAAGACCAACAAAAGCAAGGTATGTAGCAACATGAACACCCATCAAAGGAGCATCATAGGAAAATGATCTGATTGATTACTTTGGATGAATGTCAATGTAATTGCAAAGGCTGAAAGTGATGTGAAGTGCAAAGAATGATTAAGGTATGTAGCAACATGAACACCCATCAAAGGAGCATCATAGGAAAAGGAAAATGATCTGATTGATTACTGTGGATGAATGTCAATGTAATTGCAAAGGCTGAAAGTGATGTGAAATGCAAAGACTGAAAATTAAATGTGAAGGCTGAAAATTGTTAAAGTGGAACATAAAATATTGAGGCAAAAGTTAAAAATATATGCTTTCATTGTACAAAAAAATGTAGATAATACAATTCTAGTTTGTCTCTTTGTAATCGTTACTGATTGAGTTGTTTTAGTTCAACTCTATTTTATGTTACAAATTTTCTTTCAAAACTTAAAATAAAGAGACAGTCTTATGAGCAGTTTTTGGAAGTCCAAAAGACAATGCTTCATTTCATATTCCTGCAAAGAATACCAACAACCAATATAGATTTCTTATAAAATATACATTGTGGAATGGAATTAGAACTTTTTGATGTGAAGAAGTCTGCATAAGAAGATTGATGAGTAGCACCAGGAGAGACAGAAAGTTGTAAAGGAGAAGCAATGCAACAATAGACTTGACAACATAATTGTATATAAGGTAACCAACATTTGTGACTTGATGTTGTGATTGGAAAATTGCTGTCCCTTTCTATATTGTAGCATGATAAAGAACATGTTGTAGTGTAGAAGCTTCTTGTCTGCGGGAAATTTGTTGGATTAGGAGCTTCGTTTGAGGTAGGAGCCTCTTGTAGGTTGGAGCCTACAAAAATCTGATGTAATAAGGAGTAGTAGCTTGCTTTCACATCACTTTTAGTCTAAAACTCGTGGTTTTCTCCCTTCAGGGTTTCCACTTATATCTGGTGTCTTCATGTGTTGGTTCTTGAATGTTGTGTGAGTGTTCTTGAATTCTTGATAAATATATCTGCAAATTAATCTCTTTGACATCTGCAAAAGGAATTCATAATAATAGAGCACATACATAAACCATTAGCTGCATAAGAAGAAAATTAAGTTGAACAAAAGTAAAGATTTTAAATCACTGATTCACCTCCCTCTCTCACTAATTTTCAATCATAAATATCAATTGTTTCAACATATTTCCTTTGATTCAACCAAAGTTTTATGTTTTCCCAATATTTTTAATTTCCATGTCGAAAATAAAATTTGTAGCACCAAGATCTTTCATGTCCAATTTAGAGAACAATTGAGATTTGACATCCTTGATGATATCTTTGCTGTTTGCAATTAACAACATATTTTCAAGGCTACATAAATAAAATGATTACCAACTAATTTGAAATAGACACAATGATCAAATTTCTTCCTCGTAAAAGCAAGTCCCAATATATAAGTATCAAATGTTTGATACCACATCTTTTGAGATTGTTTCAACCCACAAAGAGACTTTTTTAGCTTGCAATCCATCTCTTTCTTTCCTTTCAATGTAAAATATTTTGGCCATTTCATGCAGATTTCTTTTTCAAATAACCAAGTAGTAATGTTGTCCTTATGTCCATCTGCTTTACTTCACGATCAAAAGTAGGAACAATACAAAAGAAACCTAATTGAAGTTAATTTAGCAACAGGTGAAAAAATTTCACCAAAACCAATTTCCTCTATTTGAGAATATATCCCTTTTCCACTAATCGAAATTTATACTTCTCCACTTTTCCTTCTTCATTCCCCTTCTTCTTAAACACCCATTTTCTACCAACATTTTTTTTTTTTTTTCTAGCCGAAAACTTAATTAGATCTAAAGTCCCATTTTTATCCATAATTACCATTTCTTTAACCATGGCCTTCTTCCATATTTTACCATATTTTGAGTCCACTACCTCCCTATTAGTTCTTAGATCTCATTATTAATAAATAAAACAAAACTAAAATGAAAATAAGGTGGGGTATACCTTTTTGGCTGTCTTCTTTTTGAAATCAATCTCCTCCAACTAGAGTATGAGGTTCTTCTCATTTTTGTTCTTCTGTAGAGTTAGTTTCACCATGCTTTAACTCAAACTCTATCTTCTTTGATTCTTTTACCCTTAGTAAGACTTCTTGTTGGGAACATCTTTAACCTTTTAAAGATGACATTTTGACTATAAACAATCTTCTTAACTTATAGGTTTCAAAGTTTATAACCTTTTATCCAAATTTTTTTATAACCAATAAGGATACACTTTCCAACATTATTATCCATCTTACTCTTATTTTCCTTTTGGAACATGTATAAAAGCATCACAAAAAAAATGAGATGTTTAAGAGAGTTTTCTCCCAAATTATTCTTTGTGTGGTGTATTTTCAATCAACATTGATGAGGGTTATTGATTTCCTAGGTAACATGTAATATCCAATGCCTCTCCCTAGAATTATTATCCTAACTCATCACCATTGAGCATGCTCCTTTATTTTTTAAAAAATATCCAATATATCCCTTTGCATCCCCATTATATTGGGTGGTTTAAGGAGTAGTATTTTTCTTTGCTATACCATGTTTCTTACATAATTCTTCAAATTCATTTCTATAGAACTCTCCACCATTGTTGATTCTCCACACTGAGCCTTAAACTCTTTAAATTTTCCAAAGGCCTCAATTTTTTTGAAGGAAATAGATCAATGTGTTTATCAAGAAATCATCTATGAATGAAACATAATATGTAGATTTACGTAATGATAGAATAAGCACAGGGATAAACACATCATAGTGTATTAACTCTCATATTCCCTTTACTTTTGTAGCACCATATGAGAAAGTTACCCTATTCTGTTTACTATATATGCAGGGTTTAGAGGAATCCAAATCTAATGTGCAATCAACATGCCTTCAGTCATACCTCTACCAAGTAATGCTTGAAGTCCCTTCTCTCTAATATGTCCTAGTCTTTGATTCCACGACATTGTTTTTTCTTCAAAGAAAATAGGGGTTTTGTCTTCTTCATTTCCATCCTTAGGAACAATAGAATTGTTACACCCATTAGTGATGATGCTTCCCAATAGATTGTTGGGAGTTCTAGTATGAACCCTTGTTAACAACACCATTTCTCCTCTATGCATTTGTTAGGTTCCCATTTCAAACACAATATGTAAACCTACATTAATAATCTTGCTTACATATATCAAGCTTTTAGCTAGTTCTAGAATGCGGAAATCCCATGTCAGTGTTCTAATCTTTTGATTCTTGAGCAAAACATTAACTTTTCATTGTTCTATGATTCTAGCTATTGAATCATCTTCGAAGAAAACATAATCCATCAAAATTCTCATATATGCAAAACCACTCACTCTGAGGAGTCATGAAAGAAAGCATCTAAATTGATTAGCCATACATCATGATTTGAATGTGTGCTTGAAGAAGCTAAGTATACATCCCCTCCTTCCTTTGAGGTGGATTTCCCTTCTGTGGAAGTTGATGAGTCCCATCAATAAGTACATTTTGAAGATTAATATGCCATCCTCTAGCCTTAAAAGTATCATTCTCTTGCAATAATTCACATTTATTGTTATATTATGCTTAGTAAGAGGAGTAAAAGGTGTTTGTCATAGAATGTGGCTTAATGTGGTCTAATTGGAGTTAAATGCAACATTTTTGAGGCTATTACTATGCAGGTACTCAATGGAGACAACTAAGAGAGAATCTAGGGGGTTTTTCCACCTCCTTAACTCCCTAAACTCAGCTTGGGATCACCATATCCTCTCTCACTAGTTTAAGTTCATTGGCAATTGAGTGACACCTAGTCCAAGTGAAGATTAGGGAGGACAAGATCCACCATTTTTGAGATCAAGGAGGGAACCATTCCTACTTTCAAGGGAGACGCTTCAGTTGCATTTTTCTATAAATAAACTAGAGGAAGAGCTCATTAGGATTTAAAGTTTTTTTAGCTAGGTGTAGCTATTGAGCTCCAAGTATTGACATTGTATTTTCAATTTTTATGTGAAGTATTAGACTTACACCTTTTGGTAATAAGAAGATGGATTTTAAACTACATCCGAGTTAGTTTAAGAGGGATGAGACCCTTGGGATTTGGTCCCGACCTAGAGGCTTTGGTCCCTATTCTTGAACATATGTTTCTTCTTGGTTCCAAGGAGTTCATAGTTTCTTTCATTTCAGTAGAAATTAAACTCTAAAATCCCGTGGTTGCAACCTCTACATCACCTTTCTTGTGGGAGAATGGGTGGAATGTATACAACCACAACCCAAAACGACTGTGTTTATGATTTCATGGAAATAGATTAGTGTTGGTTGTCCTGTTTTACATTTGATTTCTGTAGTTTAGAAGTTAGTTCAGTGATTAGATCAGTGGTTTGCATGAATTAGATGTCATTTAAATTCAACTCATCTTTTCCTTCATAAGTTATTTAATTTTGTAAATGATAAATGGATGCATGCATGTGATTGATTGCAAGGCTAATTGATCTGCAAGGAAGGAGACCTTCATCACTTCCATCTTGAGCTTTTTCACCTTCTCCTTGCACCTCCAAGATCTTTCCCAAGAAAACCCCATTTTATAAGCTATTCTGTCTAGGTCACTGAGAGCACTCATCCTAGTGCAAGACAAGCCTCCGAGAGGTCCTGAGCTTCTATAGGGGCTCAAACCAACCTCCTTCCATTTTCTTCAACTAATATTCAACTCCCCATACCCTCAAGCCAATGTCTTCACCTTCAAAAACCACTCGAATGCCCTCCTGTAGCATTACACGTCTGCCTGTAGAAATCGTCTGTAGAAAACATGTAGCAACCTTTTTCTTCATCAGTTTCGACCCACACTGCAACTTTGACTTAGCATAGATTCATAATGACCTCCAGTTGTGATAATATGATCAAGAAAAGATCATAGGCCACTCCAAACCTTCCTTGTTTTCACTACAAAAACATAGTAGAATTAGTTTCTTTATCATGCAAGTAGGTTATTGATTTATGAGAAAGTATGAACTAGGTAGATGGTATTTGTGATTTTGATTGGTATCTTGTTTTTTTTATTCAAGATAGATTAGTTTCTTTTATGCAAGTAGATGAGGTAATTTGATGAATTTTTCAAGATAACATAACTTCATTTTTGTAAGTAGGTTAGCCTTTATCTTTTCATGAATTGAGTAATTAGGGTTTTACAAGTTGATTCAATGGAATTTCTATTTTCATACTTAGAAGCAATTTCCAATTTGTCCTTTTATCAAGCTTTCATTCTAATTTAGTAGAAGGAAGGGTCTTTGAGAACTTTTTGATCTAATGTCATAAGTGAGGGTGGCATGAGTGGAATCTTATCTTCTGTGCATATATAAATGTCACTTCGAAGTTTGTATGAACTTGTGGTTGATAATTTGAGTTGAATATCCCTTGGGAGTTGCAACATTCTTGGTGCAATACCAAGGGTCACCACTTTTTGGTTTCATTGCTGGGGAGGTGTCTAGGTAGATGTTGTTTTTGCTTAAGCATTGTTTTCTATTTTACATACATTTTTTGAAGAAGTAACATAAAAGAAAAAGATAATTTTTTTTTATTTCATGCCTCCTAAGAGCAGATGTACTCAAGGAAAATTATTACCAAAAACCCCCACACCCTCAAGCAGTTAGCCTGCACTCTTCTTCGGTGACTTTCAACCTCCCTCTCTAACTACAGGAGAGTTAGAAGACCCTCTAAGTGAGAAACCTGAAATTTTTGAAGAACCTATTGGGGAAGAATAAGAACCCACTCCACTTACCCAAAATATGGATGAATATAGGGACAATGAGGTTTTCCTTATCAAGGAGACCAATGGAGAGGCTAGAATGAAGAATATAAGCTCTAATGCCCTTCCACACTTCCATGGCTTAACCTTTGAGGATCCTCATACCTTCATGTTTGAATTTGCTGTTGTCTGTAGGACCTATGACTATGCCTCTGATGAGCAAAAGCTAAAGTTATTCCCCTTTACCCTTAAGGATGCAACCTTGCACTGGTTAATGGGTGTGCCTTGGGGTAGCATCACTACTTGGGCCCAAATGCAATAATCCTTCAATAATAAGTACTGGGACTACTGTAGTACAAAGAAACCAAGGAATAAATCTTTAGGATGAATCTTGGACTTGATGAATCCCTAGAAGACTATGAGGAGATATTTCAACTCAACTATAGGAGGGCCAACTGCACCCTCGATCATGAATCACTCAAACTAGTTCTTCTTTGAGGGATTAGGGAAGACATGTTGGACACCCTCAACATGCTGTCTAGGGGAGATATCCATCAGTTATCCTATGATGGAATTAAAATGTGTTGAAGAATCACTCTAGGGCTGCTAGAAAGAAGGGTAGGGCTAGTCAAGGCTTGGTCAATTCCTCTCCCTCCACAACTTCCATTAAGCATGAGATAACCAACATGTTGGAGGATTTCAAGTGTGAAATGTTGCATACCTTTTCATTGAAAATGGATAATATGAAAATCAAAAGAAAATAGGTGGAAGCAAAAAGGGCACTAACTATTTTATACCCAATATGCACCAAAAGACATCCTAGGAATGAGTGCCCCTTAAATGTCATAGAGGTTTTCCTAGTCTGTGAAGAAAATCATGCAACAGACAAGTGCCCTTATTTTCCAGGGCTAAAAGCTATATATCAAGGAGCAGAAGGGGGGTCAAAGTAACTTTGTTTCATCAATCAAAGAAGACCTCAAGGACCTAAGGCATATAAATAAGGCATGCAAGGTGCACACTACTCTTATTATAATCCAAATCAGAATAAACCCTTGCAACCTTGGTACTCTTCCACTCACCCATCTTAGTCCACACCCCCTTCTTGGACTTATTATCCTCCATGTCCTCCTCAACCTGTAAACCATCCTTTTCAGCTATATCCACCCCAATATTCTCAATGGGGAACCCATCACAAGGGTGGAGGCTTCAAGTTAACCAACCTACTTCTTTACTACCTCCACCCCAACCTCAAGCACAACTCGCTCATCCTAATCCAACTAACCAACCTCAAATGCCTTCTCAACCAAATACAAACCTGAACAACAAGCAAGGCCAACAGGTCTACAATGGAGAGACATATTAATCTGCTTATGTTGTGGAAATTGAGGAGATCAAACTTTGGTCTGGGAGATTGCTTCTAGATAACCACCCACCTTCTCCACCTGAAGAGCTTGAAGGAGAGAAGGGAGAGAGTGTTCCTCAAGTAAATCAACCTCCTTTTCCTGAGGGGATGATCCACTCTAGTTAGCACACCCTAGAAGAGGTTGAAATTTTGGGAGAATTGAAGAATTTGTGTGTTAAAATACCCCTTCTCTAGGCTATTAATATGTTCCCGTCTATAATAATCTCATCATGGAGAAATGTTTCAAACATCCTTGGAGAATAAAAAGAGACACCCCCACCATAAATATTGTTGGGCAATTATCTGATTTGATGCTTGGGAGGGTGATCTTCCCGAAATATCTAGAACCTAGAAGCTCTATAGTATATGTGCACATTGATGGACTTATAGTCCCTAACACCTTGATTGATCTTGGGGCTGCCATCAATGTGATGACTAAGGAAACTATGCTAAAGATAAACCTCTAAGGAGATTTGAGAAATGCCACGACAGTGCTGCAACTGTAGACAGATCCACAGTAGCTCGTGAATGAGTTGTTGAAGATATTATTGTCTCCATTGACTCTTGGGAGTATCTTATTGATTTCATATTTCTCTAGCCCAAAACCAAGTTTAATGTCTATCCTCTCATCTTGGGAAGGCCATGGTTAGCCACTGTTGATGTTTACATTAGTTGTAGGGTTGGGAACATGACCATTAAGAATGGACATATGTTTAAGCAATTGGTATTGTATCCTCCTGCTCAGTATTCCATTGAGCATGACTTACCTTTGTGGCTATAAGAGGAAGAAGAAGATGAACTATATCACAACAAACCCCACCCAATATACACTCTGGACATCATTACAGGAGGGGGGAAACTTGATGAAGATGATCTCATTGACCACATCCTTCAAAATCAACTTCCCACTCCCATACCCATTGATGAGTTGATGAAAGGACCTGAGAGTAATCCTTGGGCTGAATTATGCCCTATTGGCTCATGTCTAGAATATGTCAAGATTGTAGAGTTTGGGACAACCAAAACCTTAAATATCAACCCTTCTCTCTTGGTCAAACAAGAAGAACAATTATGCAAAGTGTTGAGGCAACACTTGGATACTTTTTATTGGGACTATAAGGAAATGAAAGGTGTGCATTCCTCAGTCTATACCCACCATATTTACATCAAGGAGGGATGCAATCCTGTGCACCAACCCCAGAGGAGGATGGACCCAACTCTTAAGGATATTCTGAAGGAAGAAATGCAAAAGCAACTGGATGTAGGGTTCATATACCCTATTTCAGATAATGAGTGGGTGTCACCTCTTGTGTTAGTTCCCAAGAAGAATGGGAAGTGGAGGATATTTGTGGATTACAGGGAGCTCAAAAAATCCACAAAGGACCATTTCCCCTTGCCCTTCATTGATTAAGTCCTAGATGGCCTTACAGGGAAGAAATTCTTCTCCTTCCTGGATGGATTTAGTGGATACAATCAAATCCATATTAGACCCGAAGATCAAGACAAGATCACATTCACATGTCCTTGGGGTACCTTTTCATATAGAGTCCTTCCATTTTGTTTTTACAATGCCCGTACTACTTTCCAGAGGGAAATTTTGAGTATTTTTGCCGAATTGGTTCATGATTATGTGGAAATCTACATGGATGATTTAAATCCTTATGGATGTGACTTCCATGAATCTCTTTCCAATCTGTGAAAGGTTTTGAAAAAATGCATTAAAATTAATCTCTCTCTAAGCCCTAAAAAATGTGAGTTCTTGATGAAAGAGGGGATTGTCCTCAACCATTCCATCTCCAAGGAAGGGATATAGGTGGACCCAAACAAAATTTATATCATCAAAAGGGTCCCTACCCTCATAAGCAAAGGGATGTTAGGAGCATCTTGGGACTAGTAGGACATTATAGGAGATTCATCCAAGGCTTTAGTAAAATGGCTTCACCTTTGTTTTGTTTACTGGCCAAAGATGCAGATTTTTTTTGGACCAATATTTGTCAAGAGGCCATTGAAGTGTTGAAAGAAGAATTGACTATTGCACCCATCCTAAGAGATCCCAACTGGGCTCTGCCTTTCCATATCCATATTGATACATCAGAAAAAGCTCTTGGGGGAGCCTTGGGACAAGTAGAGGATAAGTTGCCTTGTGCCATTTACTTCATTAGTAAGAATTTGTCTAAAGCTGAGATGAATTACACTATCACTGAAAAAGAGCTCTTAGCTATAGTAGATTCTTTAAACAAATTTAGGCACTATATCACTGGGTACCAAATTTTTGTTCATACTGATCATGCAACTATTAAATATTTGTTGAAAAATCCTGATGTTAATGCTAGGATAATTAGGTGGTTGTTATTGCTACAACAATTTGATTTGACTATCATTGACAAACTAGGAAAACAAAAAGTGGTTGCAGATTTTTTTTCCAGGTTAACCTTGCTTGCAGGTAATGAAGAGATGGTGGATGATCAACTTCCATATGAGCAAATATTTTCTATCTTAGTTGTTTCTCCCTAGTTTGCTAACATAACAAACTACTTGGTTGCTGGGAGGTTCCCTCCTAATCTATCACCTAGGGAGAAAAGCAAGAATGTAAGGAAAAACTCTCCTTTCACTTGGATTGGGGGGAATCACTTTAGATCGGGACTAGATCAAATATTGAGAAGATGTGTAAGAGAGAAAGAGGTATTTGACATCCTCTCAGCATGTCATGTTGGTCCTCGTGGAGGTAATTTTACTGCAAAAAGGGCAGCCTTTAAAGTTTTACAATTTGGTTACTATTGGCCCACCTTACATCAAGATGCAAGGAGATATACCACTAGATGTGATCAGTGACAAAGAATGGGCAAATCCATACCCAGGGATGAAATTCCCCTACAACCTCAAGTGGGCTTAAATCCATTTGACAAGTGGGGCATGGAATTCATTGGGCCAATTGATCCACCATCGGGGCAGAAAAATTACATCATTGTGTGCACCGATTACTTGAAAAAATGGGCTAAGACAAATGCAGTCAAAGCAACAACTGAGGAGAAAGTGGAAGATTTTTTAAGAGAGAACATCTTCTATGAGTTTGGGTATTGAAGGGAGGTAGTCACTGATCAAGGAGCACAGTTCAAATCCAATTTGATTGGGGATCTCAGGAGGCAACACCATATCAAGCACAAGGCATCCATATCACGCTCAAGAAGATGGGAAAGTAGAGGTCACAAACAAGAGAAATGGAGAGTATCCTCACCAAAGTTTTTAGCAACAATAAGGAATATTGGGCAGAGAGACTAGTAGAACCCACTTGGGCCTACAATACCACTTGGAAAACCACCACTAGATTCACTCCATATCATTTGGTTTATGGGAAGAAATCTCTGCTTTCTGTTGCGTTTGAATATAACACTTTAAGAATGGAAACTTAGTTGGACTTAGATGTCACCAAAACACAAAAAGAAAGGATACTCCAACTGAATGGCTTATATGAGTTCATAATGCAAGCTCTTTTAAACAATGTAGTCATACAACTGCAAAGGAAGGTCTGGCATGAAAACGATATCAAGGAAAAGAGTTTTCAAGAACTTGGCGATTGGGACCTGTTATATGATTTTAGGTTCAAATATTTTAAAGGGAAGCTAATGACAAGATGGTTGGGCCCATACCTAGTGGAAAAGTGTCATGAAAATGGATCTGTTCAGATCATAGCCATTGATGAGGAAGGAATTCCCTTGGTTTTTAATGGTTAGAGGTTGAAGTTATATAGAAAACCTCTATCGAAGGAGGAATTTATTAGTTCAGTCAGTGAGGAATTGAATGTGATTGGGGGTGCCATAGCTTCCCATCCACAACACTCTTAAAAATTAAAAAAGAAAAAAAAAGAAAAATAAGAGGCCTGGATGAAAACCTCTATGAGGGATCTGAGGCTAACTCTTGGGTTGAAAACCTCTCTGAGGCAACCCAAGAGAAAAAAGAAGAAGGGAGAAAAGTTAATAAATATCCCTAGGTGAGAATCTCTCTTGAGGAACCTAGGGCAAGTATGCAAGATGAAAACCTCCTCTAAGGTGGTCTATGTGTCTCAAGAAAAAATAAAAAGTAAAATAAAAAAGAGAGAAAATAAAAGAGAAAAAGGAAGGAGCTTATATCATATTTTCTAACTTTTCTTTTGTTTTGCAGGGTTGTGCATAGTGGAACATTTCATGGTTATAGGCCAAGACCTATAGGATTCCATCCATTCCTCTATCCATACATGCCATATCCATCCTCTCCATTCACATTACTATCTCTCTCCACCATCCCATCATCATGAAATCCGAAATTCACCTCCTCTCTGTGTGTCTATAGGAAGGACCTGTGTTGCTACAATAAGGTCTTGTAATGAGTACAAGAGGAGACTTTGGAGCTATGGGAGGCAGATCCGAGGAGGAAAATGATCCAAAAGACAATCCTGACTCTGAGAAATGGTAAAGAGGGTCCTCCTATAACTTTTCCATCACTCATCCATCATCAATCCACTCATTTCACCAAAAGTTTGCTCAAACTTATCCATTATGTCCTACCTTAAAAAATATAGAAGCTATCATTTTCTATCTCTATAGTGCCTACACTAATCCTCCATGATTCTAACTATATCCTCATCACTCATCATCATCTCCATCATGCCAACTAAAGAATTAAAGGGGAGAACAAGAGACTGCTACATGAAGAAACTCCTCTTGTAGCAGCCTGTACAAGCACAACAAACACTTATATTATGTTTTTTCACCACCAGAAAGGATGATGAAGCTAGGTTTGCAGCCATGAAGAAACACCTCATTCTCAGGGAGGATTTCCACCACCAAAAACAACTTGGATATTAGAAGAAGCCCCTGCAAACACACAACTACATCAACAGTCAAGGCAACATAAAAAATGAATAGATGCACAAGAAATAAGTCAAAGAGGTCAACTCCCTTAGTCATAATGACATGTGGTCCAAATCCAACATGCAAGCCTCTGCAATAGGTCGATCCATAGGTAGGCTTAGGTATGGAAACCCTAACCTCCTCCCTCTGCATAAAAATGACAAAATGTGTTTTGGTAGGCTGGAGGTGGCAAGTGAACTTGGCCATCCTTAATTATTCAACTCAAGTGTGAGTTAAGTCACCAATGCAACGTAGACATGTCAACTCAAAACAAATTGGTGACCTCGAAGAGTGGGGTGATAATCATGAGGAGGGAGAGATGACTACAATTAGTGGGGACAATGGTCTAGAAAAAAGAAAATAGTGTTAATGCCAAGTCATCACAATGCTCCAAGATTTTAACTGAAAAAGGATATTATGTGTTGGATCAACTCCATTTACGCCATCACTCATTCCAAAAACCAGTGGAGGAAGGACGAGCTAGTACATCGAGAAGCTAGAGTGCCACTGAGGAGTTTCGAACCCTACCTGCACAGTGCTACAGGAGAAAGCTACAGGCAGGCCTGCAATTGCTACAGGAGGGTTGAGAGGAGCTACAAGTAGAATTGAGAGAAGAAAAATGAGTCACAGTGACTTGACACTATCTCAAAAACTTCATGCACACCCATGATTGTGCTGATAAGAAGTAAGTGATACCCTCCTTCTTTATTTCTACACCCAACTTCATGAACAATATGCTTGAAATTAAGAGCATATAATAGTCAATTGATTTGTAGGGGATCCTTTTGGAGGTTTCTATGGTTAAGATAAATGAAATCTATTGGCGAATATAAATTTGAGCACCCTTCTTCCTCACTATCACTAAGCACTATGCCACTGTTTCACCATTGAGACTTCTTGAATTTTTGAAATTCCACACCTAGATAGCATCAAGGAGCAATAAAGAAGAAATGGGGGGATGATTTAACATAAGGGAAGCCCCCGACACTAGGAGGATTCAACAACACCCTCCTGTAGTTGACATCTTTAGAAACCACCAGTGGTTGGGCTTCTTTGAGCTACTAAAGGGGTGTGATGATGACCTTGCCCATGAATTTTCCCCAACATTACACTCTCAAGGGGAAGATAGAGCCACAACTATCATTAGAGGGTTGACCCTTTCTCTCAGTGCAGAAACTATCAGCAGAGTAACCACCTTGCCTCTAGGAATGAGATGGAGCAAAGAAGACAAGCAAGTAAGTGTCATAGCTAGGAAAAACTTCTTCCTTTCAAAAGAGAAGCATGTAGAAGACAAGAATGGAGTGAGGATAGAAAGCCTACCTTACCCTTGGGATGAGGTAGACTACCATATCCTTAAATACATATAATGTGAATGGAGATTAAGTGCAGTTTATGCCTACCACTTCAAGTTGCTCTAAGAGTTGAGATTCAAGGCAGACTTACCAATTTCTCAAAGACTTAGTGTCCCTAATTTCCTTCCACAGTCAATCATGGAGATGAGTTAGTAGATAAGAGAATAAAAACATCAACATTTAGCTCACCATGACCTTGTTAATATAGTGGTAGATTCTATGAACCATTTGAGAATCACTATCTGATGGAACAAATTTGTAGACATTGATAGGGAGACTTTCATAGAAACACAAGCCCCCACACGAAGAGAAACCCCAACCTCTAGTGTTGGAGGAAGAGAGGGAAAAACAAAGGAAGAATAAGGGGAAAAGACAGAAGAGGAAGAGGCAACAAGGTTAGAAGAAGAAGAAGGAAAGATAGAAGAGGAAGAGGCAACAAGGTCGAAAGTTGAAGAAAGAAACATAGAAGAGGAAGAGGCAACACGAATAGAAGATGAAGAAACAAAGACAAAAGATAAAGAGGAAACAGAGACAAAGGAAGGAGAAGCAGAGATGAAAGGAGAAGAGGAGGAGAAGAAAGGAGAAGAAATAATAAGCTTGGAGAATGCTTCTCCACCCCGAGGAACAAACGACACTAAACATGAAGTGGCTGCAACCTTAACTACATTGGGCACTCCTGTGAAGACAAAAAGGAAGAAATCAAGACCAACTCAAATGTATTTCAGAACTAGAAATAACACTATAATTAGACAAGGAAAGCCAAAAACTCCTACAAGGGTGCCGATAATTATTGATTAGTCACCAAGAAAACAGGAAGAAATAGGACCCAATGAGGGAAAAATTGAGGAGGCCACTCCTCCTAGAACCAAAAATAAGTAACCCATAGCACCTATGATTAGGCCTACCACTAGGTATGTCACCTTCAAGAAGCCAAGGACACAATCTACATTTGAGGAAGAGGAAAAAGAAAAGCTACATGAGAAACATGGTTTACTATGAGAGGGGTAGAATTTGCTATAGGAAGAATAGGGAAAGCTACAAGAGCCCAAGAAATATTCACAAGAGGTAGTCACCACCTCAAAAACTATTAGAAATGACCTACAAGAGATCCAAGAAACTAGCCCACAACCTAGATTGAGCTCCTACTATAAATTCATTGAAGGAGGGAGGATTATCTCTCAAATTTTTTTAGTCCCACTCCTTTATGAGCTAGAGATAGAAAGAGGTATAACCCATAGGTGGATGAAAATTGATAAATATAGGAAGGTAGAGGATGTAGGCCTCATGGAAAAAAAGGTCATTGAAATGAGCAAAAAATTAAGTGAGATGAGAATGAGGGAGTCTATAATGAAGGAGAAACTACAATCATAAAATATGAGGTTGAGAGAGAGGCTGCAGGAGAAAGAAACACAACTTGCCATCGTGGAAAGTATCTCCATTGAAGCATTGGAATGAAAACAACCATCAAAGTCTTATGCCCTCTTTCTCAAAGAATAGTGGCTGCAATTCCAAATCAAAACCTTGGCATAGCATGGATCTATGCCCTTTTAGGATTACAAACAGTTCACTGAATTGGAGGACAAAGCAAAATTGGCTAATTTTTACATGCACAACCTCACTTTGAAAAATATGAATTTTTGGGACCCCAATGCAAGGTTGGGAGATATACAACTGATGGCCTTAGCATCCTAAATGATCCATGAGGAGACAAGAGCTGAGGAAGTGAAAAGGGTAATGCAAAGGAAGAAAAAGAACCATTGTATATTAGGGTAGAGTTAGTGATCCCAAGGGATGTCATTAACAATCATAGCCTCATCTCTAATGATGTTGCTTTAGCACCTAAATACCTTACTACATAGGAGCAAGCCATTCTACACTTTGAAGACACATTTAGATTGTTACGAATACAAAGTTTGAAAACTTTCCAGAGGAGATGGCATTCCTTACCCCACAATATACAAATAAGAGAATATCGTTCTCCTGAAAGGATAAGGAATGCCTTGGAGAGAACACCATTATACAAGAGGATCATGCAGAGGATGAAAGTCAGGTAGACATGACTCAATCTACCTCCACCCTTGCTTCTAGGCTTACAAGAAGGAAGAGACGAAGCATGACAACAAAAGGAAGACATAAATAGAGAAGAATACAAGCTTTTACCCCCAATAGGGCAAACCATCTGAGGAGCCTTGGTGTGTCAAGAAGGTCACCAAGGCCATGCAAGATCTGCACATGGATGACTGAGTTTCTCAAAGGATTAGCAATGATTTCAACAGGGGGTGATGATGAGTCCCATCAATAGGTACATTTTGAAGATTAATATGCCACCTCTAACCTTAAAACTATCCTTCTCTTGCATTAATTCACATTTCTTGTTATATTATGCTTAGTAATAGGAGTAAAAGGTGTTTGTCATAGTATGTGGATTAATGAGGTCTAATTGCAGGAAAATGAAGCATTTTTGAGGCTATTACTATGCAGGGGTTCAATGGAGACAACTAGGATATAATCTAGGGGTTTTTTTCCACCTCCTTAACTCCCTAAACTTGGCTTGGGATCACCATATCCTCTCTTACTAGTTCGAGTTCATTCACAGCTGAGTGACTCCTAGTCCAAGTGAAGATCAGAGAGGACAAGATCCACCATTTTCGAGATCAAGGAGGGAACCATTTCTGTTTTAAAGGGAGTTGCTTCAACTGCCATTTTAAATATTTTTGTTCATTTAGGTGTAGCTATTGAGCTCCAAGCATTGACATTGTTATTTTCAAATTTTATGTGATGTATTAGACCTGCACCTTTTGATATGAAAAGTTGGATTTTAAGCTGCATCTGAGTTAGTTTCGGAGGGATGAGACCCTTGGGTTTGGGCCCAACCCAGAGGATTTGGTCCATCTTATTGTACTTATGTTTCTTCTTGATTCTAAGAAGTTCATAGTTTATTTCATTTCAATAAAAGTTTACCTCTAAATCCTGTGGTTGCAACATCTACATCACCTCTCTTGTGGGAGAATGAGTGGAATATCTCACAACCACAACAAAAAAATATTGTGTTTATGATTTATTGGAAATATATTAGTGTTGTTTGTCCTATTTTACATTTTCTCTATGTAGTTTAGAAGTTAGTTTAGTGATTATATCAGTGGTTTGCATGAAGTAGATGTCATTTAAATTCAACTCATCTTTTCGATCATAAGTTATTTAATTTTGTAAATGATAAATGGATGCATGCATGTGATTGATTGCAGGGATGATTGATCTGCATGGAAGAGAACCTTCATCACTTCCATTCTAAGCTCTTTGACCTTCTCCTTCCACCTCCAAGCTCTATCCCAAGAAAACCATGTTTTATAATCTATTATGTCTAGGTCATCGAGAGCACTCATCCTAATGGAAGACAAGCTTTTGAGAGGTCCTGAGCTTGGCTAGGGGCTCAAACCAACCTCCTTCCATTTTCTTAAAATACTATTCACCTCCCCATGCCCTCAAGCTAATGTCTTCACCTTCAAAAACCACTCGTATGCCCTCTTATAGCATTACAGGCCCACCTGTAGCATTATAGGCCTCCTGTAGCAAACATATAACAGCCTTTTTCTTCATCAGTTTCGACCCACACTGCAACTTTGACTTAGCATACATTCATAATGACCTTCAATTGTGATAATATGACCAGGAAAATCTCCTAGGCCACTCAAACCATCCTTGTCCTCACTGCAAAAACAAAGTAGAGTTAGTTTCCTTATCATGCAAGTAGGTTATTGATTTATGAACAAGTATGAACTAGGTAGGTGGTACCTATGATTTTGATCAGTATCTTGATGAATTATGAAATATAGATTACTTTCTTTCCTGCAAGTAGATGAGGTAATTTGATGAATTTTGGAAGATAACAAAACTTCATTTCTGTAATAGGTTAGCATTTATCTGTTCATGAATTGTGTAATTTGGGTTTTACAAGTTGAGTCAATGGCATTTCTATATTCATACTTAGAAGCAATTTCCAATTTGTCCTTTTATCAAGACTTCATTCTAATTCAGTAGAAGGAAGGGTCTTTGAGCACTTTTTGATATGATGTCATAACTGAGGGTGGCATGAGTGGAATCCTATCTATTGTGCATATAACACTTTCACCTCAAAGTTTGTACGAACCTCGGGTTGATAATTTTATTTGAGGATCCCTTGGGAGTTGCAACATTCTTGGTGCAATACTAGGGCTCACCAGAAGTAACATCATCAAATTTCATTTTTCTATGAATACTTTTAGGTCTACAATGGTTCTTGTAATTCTTTGATTTACCAAATTTTTAGCATTTCCACGATTATATATATATATATATAATATATATATATATATATAGGTTTTAATTTAAAGAAATAAAATGATCAATGGTTGAAATATTTTCTTGTATGCCACTCATATGGGCAGGCTTGCCAATTTGGGCTTTCACGTTATCTCAAAAGGTTGTGGTATCAAATATCTCTCCTTATTTTTTAATATTGTCTTTTTACCAAGCATCCTGTTGTGGTGTTATTGCCTCTACCTCTTTTTTCATCTTCATCTAGCTCTTATAATTTTGCATTTTGTTTTCCTTGTGTTTCATTTAGTGTTTGGTGTTCTTGAATTGTAACTTTTCTTGGAAATTGCACCAATTTTGTAGGTGTAAAGATGTAAGCTCATAAATATTCCATGTTATTCATCTCATGGAATTGTAAAATATAGAATTCATTCAAAGTCTCATGACTTCTTCTTTATGCACATGTAGGATTTCCAATTTGGGATTGCAAGTCATCTCAAAAATTTAAGTGGTCACCAAGTCCTCTCCTTGTTTACCGTTTTATTTTTATTTTTTATGAAGCACTCCCTTTGTTGTTTTGTTGCCTCTACCATGTTGTTTGCTTTCGTCTTCCTATTCTCATTCCACCTGGTGTTTTATTTTGTTTTGTTTAGTGTTTTCCTTCTTACATTGTGTCTTGTCTTGGAAACCCCATATGTTTGGATGTGAAGGATGGTGGCTCACAAATATTGCATGCCATTCATGTCACAGATTTGGGAACCCCAAATTTTGTGAAATTTTACTCACCTCTTCGTTGCGCAAGTGCAAGCTTTCCAATTTGGGCTTGCAAGTCGCCTAAAAAATGTTTAAGTGGTGATCAAGTCCTCTCATAATTTTTCATTTTTTCCCAAGCACACTTTTATGGTCATGTTGTATTTTCCTAGTTGTTCACCTTTGTCTTCCTCTTCTTGTTTTGCATGGTCTTTTCCATATAATTTGTTTAGTATTTGGTCATATTTCTTTGTGGCTTGTCTCCACAAAATCATCCTTTTGGTAGGTATAATTATGGTTGATTACAAATATTCCATTCGATTTATGTCATGAAAGTGGGAAACCCTAAATTCATTCAAAGTCTCCTCACTTTTTCCTTATGCATGGGTAGGATTTTAATTTGGACATGGAAATTGTATCAGAACGTTTAAGTGGTGAACAAGTCCTCTATTTAGTTTCCAATTTTGTTGTGTTTTTTCCAAGTGGTCCCTTGTGGTTTTGTTGCCTTTTCTCATTGTTCACCTTTGTATTTATCTTCTCATTCAACATGGTGTTTCCCTTGTGTTTCATTTAAGATTTTGTCTTCTTTCCTTGTACGTTGCCTTGGAAACCACATCTTTTTGGTTGCTGTAAGGATGGGAACTTGCAAATATTCCATTCCACTAGTCTCATGGAAGTGGGAAATGACAGACTCATTTTAGGTGTTTGTTAGACACATGTTGTCATTGATGTTAAAGGATTCAAAGGAAGTCATGGATTGGTCAAGATCAGTTGTATGCATGCATAGTAGTGAAATAATGCCTTTTGGAGTATCATCTTCAGATCGATTTTTTCCTTAGGATATTAGCTCAGAAGCTCTTAAAAATGGTGTAGTTGGATAGTGCTCAGAAAGAGTTGTCCAAAAACATATCAAATTTAGAAAACTATCCCTTGGATAAAAAAAGACCACTAGTCAAATTTCAAAGGTTAAAAGTCAAAATTTTGGTGTTCTTGCAATGGGCCCCACAACATAGTCAACATGCAGGTGTTGAGCCTCAAACCTACACTTCTTTACACATCCTCCCAACCTCTTTTTCCTATTCATTTCCCTATTTTGCCACTCATTCCCTCCATCAATTTGCTCAAATTGTTGTATTTTAGGACTTTTTACATGGTTTTCTAATTATGCTAATGACTGTGTTTGGTTTAGAATTTTGGTTCAAGGTGCTGCGTTTCCGCAGCTCATACAG
>APFE031296973.1:209543-244860 GCA_000404065.3 Pinus taeda
TTAAGATAGTAGTTTATGTGAAAGGTCAACATATTATCTTTAACTTCTCTTTAAAACTTTCTTCATTCATCATTTACATCTAGCAACAAATGGCATTCTGAGATGTTCTGGTCATACATGTATTAAGAGTTAATGACCAAGTTTTCTAGGTCCTTCATTTGAAAACACAACAAATAAGGAGTGATAGTAAATAATATTTATTAATGTCTTAAGAACAATTTCCCCACAGCCAGGAAATTGGTTTCTTAAGGAACAACATTAATTGGAGTCGTTGTCGGGGAGAGTAGACAAGAACACTTTTCCCTGGGTTTTCAATATTTTACTCTAGTTGTTCAGTGAGGAGGAAATATTTGGATGTTTTGAATCAAAGCAATTATTCTGGCTTCATGAAGACCCAATACAAGATCAGATACTTCACAACAGAAGGTTCAAGCTCTTTCAGATCCTGAAAAGCTTGTTTCAAGGAGGGTTAGGAAGACTAAGATTCCAATTACACCAATTCCTACATTGTCTGCATCTTGCAGCAATTCACTTGAACATTCATGTGATAAAGAGTCATCTTTTTCATAATTTTAATTTCAGGAACCTAACTGTCAAGAAAAATCTTTAGAGTCCATTACTTTTCATTTATCTGCTATAGTCATTTAACCTCAACCAATAGCTACATTACCACCTGTGTCAGGTTTGACATCTGTTGGTAATCAAAGTTCAATATACATGGCAGCACCTGCATTATTGATGAATAGATATGCACCTCTTCAATTGACACAACCATTAAATCAAATGCCACAGGATTACGTCAAAAATCTTCATCATTTTACAGGGGAAGATGAACAAACTGTAGAGAAACATGTGTCAGTATTTTACAATTTTACAACAAACAAAGACATTGAACATGTAGATGTTGCTTTAATACTTTTTGTTTAGTCCTTGGATGGAGAAGCAAGGAAATGGTTCAAAGTACTTCTCAATAATACCATCCCTTCTTGGGAAGAGATGGAACATGTGTTTATTCAGAGATGGGGAGAAAAAAGAGACCATGGGTATTCATTAATAGAGTTTAATGCCATAAAGAAGAAGTCTGATGAAACTGTGGCCTGATTTGTCAGAAGATTTAACAAATTGTACAATAGTCTCCCAATAGAGATTAAGCCTCCTCGTGTTGGTGCAAAAATAACTTTTGTAGGGGCTTTTGAATCAAATTTTGGATTCACATTAAGGGAAAGAAGGGCTCCAGCCCTTGATCAGATCCAAACAGATGCATTGAAGATAGAAGCAAATCTGGTGGTTGCAAGAAAAGCACCAGAAACATAGCCTATCCAAGAAAAGGGAAAGGCAAAGATGGAATCCTCTCAAAGTCAAGCATTGGAGGATATGTGTGATGTAACTAAAATTTTGTTAGGTAAGGTAAATTGATTAGAGTTAGAAAATAAGAGTTTTCAGAAGAAAACACAGTATAATAAGAACTTTAATCCCCAATACATAAGACAACCTTTGCAAATCTTGCAAAGGAAAAGAAAAGATCAAGATCAAATTCAAGCACCATTATATATAGAGGCAGGTCTTGCTGAAAAACAAGAGCATCCTGAAGATCAAAATTTTACATTATTTGTAGTGGATGAAGATGAACTTGGTATCGAAGAAGAAGAGTATGAATATGATGAAACATATGCCATTCATGAGAAAATTGATGAATATTGGAAGCAATTTTCTGATTTTATACAGGCTGAACTACATAAGGAATGACTTGAGATTGAGGAAGAGGTCAAGAAATCAAGAAAATGAAAGTGAGGAGCAAGTTTCAACTTCCTCACCAAAGGCGACTCCACAAGAATCTTAGTCTGCAAAACAAGTGAATAAAGGAAAGCAACAACAAAATGCAAATGGCAAGACACAAATACTTCAAGGTGAATCTTCTCAAGATCAAATTGGAAAAATTCCTTTGGGGAAACTTGTTTCAATTCCTCAAGTAATTCCAGTCATGAAGAAAGGTGAAGATGAGAATGAAAACACTGCTAAACAGGGTTATTTGTTTAATATTACTAAGGAGTTGGAAAAGGTAAGAATTCAAGTTCCTCTTGCAGAGTTGAAAAAAATACTTATTTATCAAAAGGAGATTGTTGAGTTTGTTAGTTTGAAAGAAAATGAGATTATAGATGATACTGTAAATTTGCAGGAAGACAAACTAGTGGTGGTTTTTGGTGCACATGTAGAGGAAGTAGATCCTTCAATACCTCCTTTTTATTTTTCCTTAGTGGTCCATGAATTCCTCTTACATAATTGTATGTTTGATTCGGGAGCTTCACACAATCTTACACCTTTGTCAGTAATGAAGCAACTAAATCTTCAAGTTACCAATCCTTACAGGGATTTGTATTCTTTTGATTCGAACAAAGTCAAATGTCTGGGGGTTATTAAGGATATGGCAGTGTCACTAGCCCACATTCCAGCTAGAAGCTTGGTCATGGATGTAGTAGTAGCAGATATCCTTGATAGATTTAGAATGCTTCTATCTAGGTCCTGGGGGGATAAATTGGGTGGTGTTTTGAAGCTAGATTTTACATATGCTATTATACCAGTTTTTGGTGGGGAGGAGAGGAGATTGTACAGAGAAACTAGGTTTGTAAAAACAATTACAATAAATGGAGCAAGTAATTCACCTGTATATAGCCAGGAGAAGGATGACTTTGCTTGTTTCACACTGTATGATAATGCAGAGCTAACTAAAGATAATCAGAAGCAACTTGCTTCAGCCAATGTAATTACAGAGTTGCAAACTGAAGGAGTGTGGACATGCTTCTTTGATAGAGCTTATTCCAAGGAAGGAATAGGTGCTAGTTCTCTTCTAATTGTGCCTGGAGGAAATATGTTCCCTTCTTCTTTCAAATTAGAGTTTGGGGCAACAAACAATGTGGCAGAATGTGAGTTCTTGATTATTGCTTTACAAACAGCTAAACAGAAGAGAGTTAAGTGAATTTCTGCTTTTGGAGATTCAGAGCTGATTATTAAGCAAATAAAAAATCATTTCCAAACAAAGAACCCTAGGCTTAGGGCATACAGAAATAAGGTATGGGATTTGATTGAGAACTTTTTAGAAGCTTTTAACATTCAATTTATTCCAAGAAATGAGAATAGATTAATAGATTCATTGGCTATGTCTACTAGTACTTTCAAGCCTCCTATAATCCAAGGCTAAGATACGAGGTAAGGATGAGACACAGACCCTCTGTTCCTGATAATGTTAAAAATTGGCAAGTTTTTGAAGATGATCAGTAGATTAAAGAATTTTTGACTATAGTTGAGGAGTTTCAGGGCATAGAAATTGATCAGGATAAAGAAGAATAAACAGAAGTTGCAGAAATCAGTGGTTTAAAAGATTCAAAAACTAATCCGAAGATTTTTCAATTGAAGGATGATATTTTGCCAAAGGGACTTGTTCCTCTTGAAAGGCTTTCTAATCCCAATGTTGACTCAGGGAAGGATTCACAGGATGAGCACATTCAAGATCACAATATTGGAACTTAGGAGAAACTCAAAATGAATTGTTTTTTGAAGATTCACTCGCAGAATGGTTCTAGATTAAGCACTCAAATGCTAATCTGGTATCATTGGAAGATTGAGTTCACCTGATTGAGGTCAGTCATGTGCATATGTATGAACTTGTACATAAATAAGCGCAAGTGTTAAGCATTTTGTTTTCCAGTTGTAATTCTTCAGTTTAATCATTAGTTGATGAATAAGGGTGACTTTCCCAGATGGAAACAAGTTTGCAAAGGTGTCAGATTGTCAAGTTTCAGTTGTCAGATTTCAGGGTTTTGATAGTTTTGGACTCCATGCCCAACTAAGGCTATTGATTTATGATTCTTAATATTTTGTTATCAAAGCAAAAGCATCTTATCACTGTAGATATTGGCGTGGGTTCAGTGTACAAAATTTTCACACAGTTAAGTTTGGTAAAGCAATATATGACTCCATGCCCAATGGATAAGGCATTGATTTGCGGTTCTTAGTGCTTCTGTGGCAAAAGTACTATCCCCAGTTGGAGCTAGATGTTGTAGCTTAAGGGGGTTCAAATCATTAAGGGGGTTCAAAAATCATTAAGGGGGTTCAACCTCAATGAAACCCTTTATATTCTCTACCCCGCAAAGTCTAAAAGTAAAAGTATTTTGCTTGTGGTAATTACATATCGAAAATATATGAAAACACATTTGAATAAATATATACCGCAAAGCATAAATATATTGGATTTACAAAAGAAATAAGTGTTAAATTTAAAGACTCAGACCTGAAAAATATATATTATGCTTTATAAAGTTCGTCGGGTTCGCCTATCACAGAGTTTATGTACATTGGTTCCTCTGATTGTGATGAGTGATTACAGACCGGACCCAAAATATTATATGTTGCATTTTATAAGCTCATCGGGTCCGCGATCATCGCATAGCATTTATGACTTGTGCCGATTGCGATTTGCGATCGCGGGCCAGACCTGAAAGTATATATATTATGTTTTATAATTTCGGTGGGTTCGCGATATCGTATAATAATTAATATATATATATATATTAGATATATATATAGTATTATATATATATATATATATATAATATATATACTATTATATATATATATATATATATATATAATATATATAATATATATATTATATATATATATAATATATATTATATATATAATATATATATATATATATATATATCTATATGTATATATATATATATATATACATATATATACATATATGTGGCTATGTCGATTTTGATATGGGTGGGCTGGACCTGAAATGATATATAATGTGTTTAATAACTCTGGCGGGTCCATAAGGCATCTTATGTATATGTTCACAGCGCCAATTGTGATTTACGATTGGGTTCCAGATCTAATAGATTTATTAGATTGTGTTAATTCCTTTCCAGTTCCATTTTATGTGTTTTGCGTCGATTTTGCTGTGTAAATGAAAAATTAGTGTTAAAGCCGAATCCGAAGAAAAGGCAGATTGAAAGTTATAAGGCAGGTTTTGGGGCAGAGCCAAAATGGTAAATGGTTTTATTTGGAACTCACCTGATCCCGCTTAGCATTCAACGCGTAGCAGTCAGGCGGAGTGAAGAAACTGCCCATTTCAGGCGGGTATTCTCCGGGCTTATGTCCCACCCGAAACCTTTATAGACCGTCCGATCTGAAAGGCATAGATCAACGATGGGGATGAATTGGTAGGAAAGTATACCTCGAAAATTGTGTGAAGGCGGAAAAAAGCATGTTTTATAATATATTTTCATTATAAAAGGTTTACAAGTAGATATAAAGGATTTACGTATACAAGTTCAACACTTCCATAGTTATGCGGCCTAAGGGTGCGTAAGCTAAGTTTTATAGTGATTATCAGGTCGATTTCGATTTGTGATGGAAGTCAACGAAGCGCTGAACGGGTGGGTTTGACAGGTTTATAAAACAAAATTAACTCTTTTGAGTTCTGTATTAGTAAGAGGCTTGCGTTAATTTCGCTGTGTAAAGTGGAAAATCAGGGTTAGAGCCGAAGCTGAAGAGGAAGACAATCCGATATGTTTCTTTGCATTTTGGCGAATTAGAACACCCATGTAAGCCCAAAATTACACAAACTAAACTATTTCATTACGGCTAAAACAAATTAAGCATCATTAGGGCATTTACAAAGGAATTCGGTAGCAGATCAATAGTGCAAGCCAACAGTTATCGTCCTCTTCTAAATCTAGTTATGTTCTTGTTATTTCATGTTATTTGAGGTGTCTTTTACCCTCTGTAAAATTCTGTAATAGTTTTTACTTCATATAGTTAGAAAAGTAGTTAGATAGTTTGGGCAGTTTCAGAAATCAACAACTGTTCCACAATGTATAAAAAGAGGAAAATTTACTAAGAAAGGGTTGGAATTTTGGAGAACCCGAAGACTAGGCCACTGTATCCCTGATATCATCATTGATTAATGAAAGAATCAAAGGTTTCCATGAGTTGTTGCATATAATTTTGTAAGCTTCTCTGTCATGTGTCATGCTATGTTTGCTTCTTTTCAAGTATAGTAATGAAGCTGCAGGTCTTTATTTGCTTATGTAGATAAAGTTAAAATTCCTTAAAAGAGCGCTCATATACTTGAAGTCCTCATTTCCTTTCTAAGTTATAGATAATAGTTTCTGTGAAAGACCAACATATTGTCTATGATTCAATTCTCATTATCATAGTTCCTTTAAGTTACATATAATAGTTTTTGTGAAAGATCAACATATTATATTTAACTTCTCCTTCAAGCTTTCTTCATTCATCATTTATATCTAGCAACAAATGGAATTCTGAGATGTTCTGGTCATACATGTATTAAGAGTTAAAGACAAGTTTTCCAGGTCCTTCATTTGAAAACACAACAAACAATAAGTGACAATAAATAATATTTATTAATGTTTTAAGCACAATTTCCCCACAGTTAGGAAATTGGTTTCTTAAGGAACAACAACACCTATAGTAGACAACAATGACTTCTGTTGCGTTAGACAAGATTGAAGAACCTCCATGGTAGACATCGCCGAAGGTTCCTGAGCTAAATTCTCAACAATATTATAATGTTGCGCAGCTCTAGCATTCAGATTGAAAGATGACATTCGAAGAACACCTTTGGGGGTGGCTGGATGACAGACTCATTGTTAGGGTGCTCGATATAGAGTGGACTAGAAGAGGATGGAGTAGAAGTAGAAGGAGTATCATCAACTTCTTTCTCCATGGTCTGCTTAGATGTAGCTTGATAGTCCTTGGTTCGAGTAGCAATTGAGATAGGTGATGAACCTTGCATCATGAACACTTAGGAACCTGAGGAAGCAGAAGACCGAGGTTGGTCTACCAATTGGGTCTGCTATGATGAAAATGGTTTTTTAAAGACAACTGGAGTCCCTTTTAGTAAGTGACTAACTTCAGATCGTCGGGGACAATCCTTAGTTTAATGATCCTCCTCACAGATGAGGCAAGGATACTTCGACTTTCTTCGAGAAGCATCATCAACAGAGGATTTAGGAGGGTCCTGTTTTGGGGCATCGACTTTGGCCTTACCTTTGCCCTTCTTTTTACCCTTAGAGGATTTATCTGTTGCGGTAGATTGGACAACATGAATGTTAGAGGTTTTATGAGGATTGGATGAATTCTTAGAGAGATTATTGGAACCAGTGTTCGAGACTGATTTCTGCTTCAAAGAACCTTTCGCGAGAGTCTGAGACATGAAACCAATCACACTGTCAACAGGTGTTGTATTTGGAGCCTTCAATGCTATCAGATCTGATGATGGTCTTGGAGCATCAAGTAACATCTCATACAATGTGCCAGATTGCGAATAGACTAGGTCTAAACACTGGGCACGGGTGATAGCTTTCTCTTCATTAACACATCCATCCATGGCTATGTCCTTAGAAATTTCGTTGATGAATGATCTTGTGAACCATTCTGTCAACAACTCATTAGAAGTCTCAAAATTGATGAGGTGACGCTAACGTATCCATTCATGTATATGATCATAAATGTGGGTTGCGGTGTCTTTCTTAAGTGACGTAAGAAAATAGGTGCCATTTCATAGCGAATCGGCAGCTAGAAATGAGTGAGGAAAGCCTCAGAGAGAGAGTTGAAGTCACCGTAGGTACCTCGAGGTAATTCGATGTACCATTTAGTGGTAACACCTCTGAGAGTTCTTTGAAAGAGTCGAAAACGGATAGAATCATCGACATACGAATTGGAGGAGCACCAGAGGTGATATGTCATCATGTGGGCTTGTGGATCCTCTTTCGCTTTTCCCTTGAATTTGGGGCGATCAATCGGAATATTTGTTGGAATTGGAGGCTAGTACGATGAATGAAGAATGGGATCATTCATGAGCCTCGAAACATTGGGTAGTTCCAAGGT
The DNA here is from genome assembly GCA_000404065.3 of Pinus taeda. Classification (NCBI taxonomy): domain Eukaryota; kingdom Viridiplantae; phylum Streptophyta; class Pinopsida; order Pinales; family Pinaceae; genus Pinus; species Pinus taeda. The sequence goes on from APFE031296973.1 coordinate 217,470, forward strand.
AGCCAAGAAAGGCAATTGCATGTTAAACGACATATAACGCCTTTGAGGAGACCCAAACCATTGAGTCCATCCTTGTTGGTAAGGATTTTTCCCCCACAGTGGAGGATTTTGTCCATAGGGAATCTGGTTTTGTCCCCACTGAGGGTTACCTTGCCCATAAGGAGGATTTAGTCCTAGGTAGGTTTGATACTACCCTGCCATAGGCTGCTGATGAGCATTGTATGCGGCATATAGGTTATATGGCGGCTGAACATGCTAACCCTGGACGTAAGGATTTTGAACCTGCTGCTATAGGGGTTGACCTTGACCTTGCTGATATGCATATAAGGCTTGCTGCTGCCAAGGCTAACCTTGCTGCTACAAAGCCTGGATTTGCTGTTGTAAAGGTTGGTGCTACGACTCTAAAGGTTGGCGTTGCAAGGACACAGGTTGGGAGGACTGTTGAACAAATTGTGTCTGCGGCTACAAAGTTTTCTGTGACTGTTGCAATGGTTTCCCTTGTAGTTGTAGTAGTTGTCCTTGTTGCTGCAATGCAGCAAAGAATACCCTTGCTACTACAAATATTTCCCTTGCTACTGCAAAGGTTGTCCTTGTTGCTGCAAGGGTAGCTAGACAGTTCCTGGGGTTATACTTTGAGGGTATTGATATTTCCTGAATTGGATCTGGCCATATCCACCAGGCACAATGGATTGGCTAGGCTAGACATAAGGCCCAACTTGTAATATTCCTAATTAGCCATGGCTAATTGGAATATTTGATTCAATTTTTGCCTTCTATAGTTATTTGTAAATAAAAAAAGTGAGGACAAGGGACATAACTCACTTTTAGAATAAAAATTCACTTCCTAATAGTACAACATTGTGAATTAGAGGGGAGCCAAGGGGGCCAAAGGGGGACGCAGAAATGGAGCCCACGCAGACACATGGAGGGATTGCGCAGGAGGGAAGAAACATGTGGCAAGAGAGGAATCACGTAGGAGGAGGTGAGCCTTGGGATTGAGAGAGGCAAAGGCTATAAAGGAGAGAGGGGCCCCCTCATTTTGATCATTCCAGTTATGAGCATTTGTGATGGTCATTTCGACTTAGAGTACGCTGGCTGTTTAGCTAGTCTGCAGCACTGTTTAGTGCATTGAGTGTCTCTGTTCAGAGATCTCACCCTTAGCCCCTGGGGACTTCGAGTGCCTGCTCGGGCAAGGTATTTCCATTGGCATTCCAGCAATAGTTTTATCAGCATTTCAACAGCAGTTTCATCAGCGTCTTTGAGGAACTGCGCAAAACCCCAAGGGGGCGATTTTCAGGGGTCAGCCATTTCATAAAAGCTTTCTGGGTTTTTCTGGGTTTCTTGAGTAGAGCCCGAATCCAGAGTTTCAGCTTTTTCCGAGGAGGGGAGCAGCCCCAAATCATCATTTGTGTTCTAGCAATAGTAGCAACACAACAACAACATCCACGCAGAGAAGCCATTCTTGTCATTATGAGAGTATTTCTTCACTTGCCTTGTGCAAATCGAGGTGCCATCTGTCTAATCACCTCTTGTACTCATTTATTGCTTAGTCTAATAAAATGGCTTAGCATTTCTCGTTGCATTTCTTGTGTATCTGCTTATATTTCCAGTTTACATTATTATACGTTATTCCACTATTATTTTATAAAATATAGGGTTTTTTCCACGGTGTCATAGTTCGCTAGCTCCACAGGCCGAGCCAGAGAGATCAGACCATGACGTGTGCTCGTTATGTTCCAGAGCTTTCAGTGACGATGGGCACCTACACATTGACTAACCACTTTTTCATGGTCGATATTCCGGACACCAACATGATACTGGGTGTTCAGTGGCTTATCACTCTAGGGAAGGTCACGAAAGATTGGAAGACCTTGGAGATGGAGTGGGATGATGAGAAGACAGGGAGGCATGAGAAGATACGGGGACATCACACATATCCGCCTCAAACTGTTTCAGCTCATCAGATGGAGGCAGTCTTCCGAAAGGGAGACATAGAGTGGGCAGTGGAGTTGTGTGCATCAGAGGCAAAGACTACAAGGTAGATGGTATACCCAGAGATACAGTCTATCGTTGATCGGTATGCCATAGTGTTTAGGGAGATTCCACCAGGACAACCACCGGATCGAGGGTTTGAGCACACCATCGAGCTTGAGCAAGGCATACAGGCCGTGATTACCACCCCCTATAGGCACCCTAAGGCCTATCGGGATGAGATTGAGCAGGCTATCCAGGAGTTGCTAGCTCTTGGGCATATTTGACCAAGCACGAGTCCTTTTGCTTCTTCTGTGGTGTTAGTGAAGAAGAAGGACTGTACATTGAGGATGTGCATTGACTACAGGGTCCTAAACAAGAAGACCCTGAAGAATAGGTACCCCATGCCCAGGATCGATGAGTTGATGGACGAGTTGAGAGGGGCATGTTACTTCTAAAAGATTGATTTGAGATATGGGTACCATCAGATTCGCGTGAGGGAGCAGGACATTCCCAAGGCCACCTTCAGGTGTCACTATGGGAACTTTGAGTTCTTGGAGATGCCTTTTGGGCTAACCAACGCCCCCGCTACATTTCAGTCCTGCATGAATCAAATCTTCCGTAGTCACTTGAGGAAGTTTGTGTTGGTATTCTTCGATGATATTCTCATTTACAATAGGACTTGGGAGGAGCATCTCCACCACATTGAGACGATATTGCGTATCTTACAGGAGTAGCAGTTCTATGCCATACTCTCCAAGCATGAGTTTGGGTTGACGTAGATGTTGTATTTGGGACACATCATATGGGTGGACGGAGTGAGGGTCCACGAGGAGAAGATCAGGGCCATTAGAGAATGGCCAGAGCCAAGAAACGTGACAAAAATTCGAGGATTCATTGGCATTTGTACTTACTACTGGAAGTTCATCAAAGGTTTCTCACAACTTACTGCACCCCTGACAGATTTGACGAGGAAGGGGGCCTTTAGTTGGTTGGATATAGCACAACGAGGCTTTGATAGGCTCAAGGAGGTTATGAGCAGCTGCCCAGTGCTTGCATTGCTAGATTTCACGCAGCCATTTGTTTTGGAGTGTGATGCGTCGGGAGAGGGGATCGACATAGTATTGAGGTAGGGAGGTCACCCTATAGCCTTTGAGAGCTGGAAGCTCCTTCCGCACGAGAGGTTGTATTCTATATATGACAAGGAGATGCTGGCCATCATGCATGCATTGGCTAAGTACCGACAATATTTGGTGGGTATCAGGTTCAAGGTGAGGACTGATCACAACAGCCTCAAGTTCTTTTTGGAGTAGAAGCAGCTATAGGAGAGGCATGAGAAGTGGATCAATAAGTTCCAAGCATATGACTTTGACATTGAGTATGTCAAGGGTAAGAACAATGTGGTAGCAGTTGCCCTTTCATGTAGACCAGCCACGTTGTCTCTTATGAGCTTGGATACAGACTGGAGGGCTCGACTATTAGTAGAGTACTCCAAGGATAGGTTTGCATGTGACGTCTTGGATGGGCAGGTGGCAGATGACAGGTATAGGGTGGTTGATGAGATCATCTATTACAGGGACTGGATCTTCTTGACTGAGGGGTCTCAGCTCAAGAAGAAGATACTCTAGGCATCACATGATTCACCTTTGGTAGGACATCAAGGGTTTACCAAAACCTACAGGGCCATTAGAGATAGGTTCTCATGGAAGGGCCTCAAGGAGGACGTACTCCAGCACATCCGGGAGTGCGATGTTTGCCAGAGGAACAAGGGAGAGATGAGCCATCCCGCGGGTTTATTGCAGCCTCTTCCCATTCTGGAGGGGAAATGAGAGAGTATTTCGATGGACTTCATCACAGGGTTGCCCATGGTACAGGGCAAGGATTGTATCTTTGTCATCTTTGATCGACTGACAAAGTACGCACATTTTTTTGCCATATCCGCACACTATACATCAGCACAGGTGGCCGAGCTGTTCTTCAGAGAGATTTTCAGGCTACATGGTCTTCCTAAGACCATCATTAGTGATAGGGACAGCTGTTTCATGGGCAGGTTTTGGCAGGAGATTTTCCGGTTGGTGGGGACAGAGTTGACACCGAGTACCAGTTATCACCCACAGACGGATGGGAAGACAGAGATAGTTAACAAGTGGCTAGAGGGATACTTGTGTAACTATGTCAGTGGGCAGCAGCGAGCATGGCTGAAGTGGCTCCATCTGGGGGAGTACTGCTACAATACTTCACATCACATGTCCATTGGTATGTCACCATTCTATGCCTTATATGGGTATCATCCTTTATCTTTTGTTGACATGATATTTGGTGATATCAAGGCTCCTAGAGCCAAAATTTGGATCCAAGAGAGTCAGGATATCCTCCGAGCTCTCAAGGATAACATGGCTACAGTGTAGAACCAACAGAAGCTGTATGCCGATAGGGGTCAGGTGGAGAGACAGTTCGAGGTAGGGGACATGGTATACCTACAATTACAACCATACCGACAGTCATCACTAAAGCAAAAGGAGGCTGAGAAGCTCAAGCCCTGCTTTTACGGGCCATACAGGGTGATACGCAGGATTGGACAGGTTGCATATGAGTTGGAGCTGCCCCAAGGTAGCAAGATTCATAACATTTTTCATGTATCATACTTGAAAAAGGCATTGGGGCAATAGGTGGCAGTGACAAATGAGCTACCACCCATGGATGATGAGGGGAATTTGGTATTGTAGATGGAGGCTATCATTGATACCAGGGAGAGGAAGCAGTAGAGCAGGACGGTTCGAGAATTCTTGGTGAGGTGGAAGAATTTGCCAGATGAGGATGCCACTTGGGAGAGTGAGAAGATATTGCAACATCCATCACTTCAGTTGCTTGAGGACAAGCAACATTTTGCCAGGGGAGACTGTAATATTCCTAATTAGCCATGGCTAATTGGAATATTCGATTTTGTTCAATTTTTGCCTTCTATAGTTATTTGTAAATAAAAAAAGTGAGGACGGGGGACATAACTCACTTTTAGAATAAAAAGTCACTTCCTAATAGCACAACGTTGTGACTTAGAGGGGAGCCAAGGGGGCCAAAGGGGGACGCAGAAATGGAGCCCACGCAGACACATGGAGGGACTGCGCAGGAGGGAAGAAACACGTGGCAAGAGAGGAGTCACGCAGGAGGAGGTGAGCCTTGGGATTGAGAGAGGCAAAGGCTAAAAGGAGAGAGGAGCCCCCTCATTTTGATCATTCCAGTTATGAACATTTGTGATGGTCATTTTGACTTAAAGCACACTGGCTGTTTAGCTAGTCTACAACACTGTTTAGTGCATTAAGTGTCTCTGTTCGGAGATCTCACCCTTAGCCCTGGGGGACTTCGAGTGCCTTCTCGAGCAAGGTATTTCCATTGGAATTCCAGCAGTAGTTTTATCAACATTTCAGCAGCAATTTCATGAGCGTCTTTGAGGAACTGCGCAGAACCCCAAGGGGGCGATTTTCGGGGGTCGACCATTTCAGAAAAGCTTTCTGGGTTTTCCTGGGTTTCTTGAGTAGAGCCTGAACCCAAAGTTTCAGATTTTTACGAGGAGGGGAGTAGCCCCAAATCATTATTTTTTTTTCTAGCAACAGTAGCAGCAGAACAGCAACATCCACACAGAGAGGCCATTCTTGTCATTCTGAGAGTATTTCTTCGCTTGCCTTGTGCAAGTCGAGGTGCCATCTATATAATCACCTCTTCTACTCATTTATTGCTCAGTATAATAAAATGGCTTAGCATTCCTCGTTGCATTTCTTGTGTATCTGCTTATATTTCCGGTTTACATTATTATATGCTATTCCACTGTTATTTTATCACTTCTGGGTTATTATATCATTTGCACATATTTGGTTGGAGTTTTTGTTGGGGTTTGAGGAATATTCTGGGTTAGGAACATTACACAACTTGAGGAATGTAAGGAAATTTACCATAGCTTGTGAACCATATGAGACATAAGCCGGTTGGAATGGAACCTGAGCCATATACAATTGCTGGTATTGGATGTTAAATGACCCAGATGGACCAGCAGGGTTAGGAATAATACCGTAAAAGGGTTGATTCATTCCAACCATGTGAGTTTGTAATCCACTCACACTGGTTTCACCAGACATAATGGGGATATTCAGATCTTCCCCCCCCACGTGGTGGCACAGTCTGTCCACTCGCTGGAGGGATAGAAGAACTTACCAGACCTGACTTGAGACAGTCGGTTGAACTGGAAGAGTCTGTTGAAATGATGAAATAGGTTGAGACAGAATGGTAGGTTGAACCTGAACTGAAGTGATTGCAGTTTGCACAATCGGTCGGGAGGTCACATTCTGAATGAACGAACCTGATGTAGGAATAGTGCTGGAAGTCCAGACGGGGTTCTAAAACAATGATGAGGCACTAGGAGTGCCTGAAACCAATTGAGCGAAAGAAGTATAACCATGCAGCAATATGGGCTCACTAAGCTTAGGATAAGAGAAAGACGAGACTCTTCCCATATAAGGAAAACCTTCTAAAGGGAACTCATATCCCTGCTCATCATCAATGTGAGGAGTATGGGTAGTGGAAACTTCTGAATGACTCGGAGAGGAGACTTGGATCTCGCCTTTTGACTCCATATATGGAAACAAATGATGACGATGAACCAGAGATGTACATGGATATGACTCCAAAGGAATACCAGGTCGATCATACAGACTCTACGGACATTGTGGAGATATCACAACAGGATCGAACAATGGGTTCGGTGGATAAACAACTAGTCTTTGTGGAATTTCTGGAGGGTGGACTCTCGAGTGTCCGGGTAGGATTATTAAAGGGATCCAGATCAAATTCTTGTGGTGACCACGAATCTGATGGAGGTGGACGAGAAGACAAAGGTTGAATACTCAGAACAATTCCAAGTTTAACACCTTGATCCTCAAGCAATTGAGGAAGTTCAGATGAACTCCTTGTGAGGACTCTTCAGTATCAGACAACGAAGGGGAACTATGAGATGGACTCATTGGTTCATCCACAATGGCTTCCCCTCAATAGAAAAAAGGAAAGGAAACGATTTTATTAAGGTTTTAGCAATCTTGAAATTAAGAGGGAATTACTCAATTTGGTCTAAGAAGCCACTACTTTGGATGACATGTTTACCATGGGCAGTTAAATTTTAGAAACAAAAACATTACCTTTTCATTTTTTAAGAGTTGAGAAAAGGGCGAAAAGGTGACTCTATTCACTTTCAATATTTTTGCAAGCGTGAAAGGACAAGTTGCTCGATGATCTCTTCAAATTTAAAGAGCCAGAAAATATCAAATGACTGCTCAGGTGAATCTAGGTAAAAGGAGTACCAAGTAACCGTGAATTGCAATATACACCTTAGCCAATAAATTGACCAAGGAATTGATGTATGTGCAGGCAATCTCCCTGAATGTTGTGTTCGGTGTATCATGTTTACAGGGTCACAAACTCGGCTTCCTACGGATAAAGGATTGCAACCTAAAGGGGTCTCCCTTTATATACATGACGATACAGGGAGCACAAGTTTGTGCTAACACTGTCTAATGCCGAAACGAACAACAATTACTAAGTTTTAAAGACGCCACAAAATGTCTCTAACCTAGACCACTAGATACGATCATTAATGTTTCAAATGCTCCTTAGGTTAATTGATAGATTTTAAAGTTGATCTTGTAATTATGTATCAATTTCAAGGCCTTAACAATGTTTCTTCTTCCTAAAATGAAAACTAGATGATGAAATGAAATATTTCAATTTGATGAAAGCTATTTATGTAGGGAAGAAAATCACTCAAACCATGCATCAAACCAAATGCAAAATGCATCTATGACCATCTTCAGATGCTAATAAAAAATATGAAATCTAGTCTTTCATATGATAAGCAAATGCATTGCCAAAACAAATCTTAAAGCAAAAATTTCCTTAAGATGTAATGATGATTTTTTCTCCTTTTCAAAAATGCAACTAATGTAATCTAGTGCAAAGGAAAAGAGAATGCAAGAAAACTAGGAAGTATGAAAATCTCTTTCACATCAATGATTCAAATGCAACACAAAATGTTCCAAAAACTAGGAAAAGAATGACACTTTCACTTTCAGTTTGAAACATAAAAAAATTCAAAGAAAACACTTTCTTTTGATTCCAATGAGACGATTGAATTGTAATCTATCATTTGTTAAATGAATCTTAAGTAACTTTCACTATATCCACTAATGAAAATAACTCACGGTAAAAGAACCAGAAAGTGATATGCAAAGTATGTTTAAACTCACAAAGACTCTTTAACACACGCAATCAATTTCTGATCTCTGATGGGAAGACCAACGAGTGTATGAAGGTTGACCTAGAATACATAGAACCCTAAAAGGCTAATCAAACTTCAAGGACACTCAAGCTAAGTTAAAAGACAATTGCAATTAGATAAAGAGAGAGTCAATGAAAAACACACTGGTAAATCACATGGAGAAGACAACTAGGACTGGAAATCAGAGAGAAAACCCTAAATTTTTAATTTTCTATAATCATCGTATGTGTCAGGAGTAAAGTAGCGATCATCGCTACTGTAACTAAAAATCTCGTGATATCATCATGAATGTTAGACTTAAATCCACGATGGTCGAGGAAAAGGACAAATAAATCCAAAATTTTCAAAAACAACTCAAGTTAACAATCATTGACAAACTAGGAAAACAAAAAGTCGTTGCATATTTTTTGTCCAGGTTAACCTTGCTTGTAGGTAATGAAGAGATGGTGGATGATCAACTTCCATATGAGAAAATATTTTCTATGTTAGTTGTTTCTCCCTAGTTTGCTAACATAACAAACTACTTGGTTGCTGGGAGGTTCCCTCCTAATCTATCACCCAGGGAGAAAAGCAAGAATGTAAGGAAAAAACTCTCCTTTCACTTGGATTGGGGGAAATAACTTTAGATCAGGACTAGATCAAATATTGAGAAGATGTGTAAGAGAGAAAGAGGTATTTGACATCCTCTCAGCATGTCATGGTGGTCCTCGTGGAGATCATTTTGCTGCAAAAAGGGTGGCCTTTAAAGTTTTACAGATTGGTTACCATTGGCCCCCCTTACATCAAGATGCAAGGATATATACCACTAGATGTGATCAGTGCCAAAGAATGGGCAAACTCATACCCAGGGATGAAATTCCCCTACAACCTCAAGTGGCCTTAAATCCATTTGACAAGTGGGGCATGGAATTCATTGGGCCAATTGATCCACCATCGGGGCAGAAAAATTACATCATTGTGTGCACTGATTACCTGACAAAATGGGCTAAGACAAATGCAGTCAAAGCAACAACTGAGCAGAAAGTGGAAGATTTTTTAAGAGAGAACATATTCTATGAGTTTGGGTATCGAAGGGAGGTAGTCACTGATCAATGAGCATAGTTCACATCCAATTTGATTGAGGATCTCATGAGGCAACACCATATCAAGCACAAGGCATCCATATCACGCTCAAGAAAATGGGAAAGTAGAGGTCACAAACAAGAGAAATGGAGAGTATCCTCACCAAAGTTTTTAGCAACAATAAGAAATATTGGGTAGAGAGACTAGTAGAACCCACTTAGGCCTACAATACCACTTGGAAAACCACCACTGGATTCACTCCATATGATTTGGTTTATGGGAAGAGATCTCTGCTTTCTGTTGCGTTTGAATATAACACTTTAAGAATGGAAACTTAGTTTGACTTAGATGTGACCAGAACAGAACAAGAAAGGATACTCCAACTGAATGGCTTATATGAGTTCATAATGCAAGCTCTCTTACACACTGTAGTCATACAACTGCAAAGGAAGGTCTGGCATGAAAAACATATCAAGGAAAAGATTTTTCAAGAACTTGGGGATTGGGACCTGTTATATGATTTTAGTTTCAAATATTTTAAAGGGAAGCTAATGACAATATGGTTGGGCCCATACCTAGTGGAAAAGTGTCATGAAAATGGATCTGTTCAGATCATAACCATTAATGAGGAAGGAATTCCCTTGCTTGTTAATGGTTACAGGTTGAAGTTATATAGAAGACCTGTATCCAAGGAGGAATTTATCAGTTTAGTCAGTAAGGAATTGAATGTGATTGGGGGTGCCATAGCTTCCAATCCCCAACACTCTTAGAAATTAAAAAAGAAAAAAAAAAGAAAAATAAGAGGTCTGGATGAAAACCTCTATGAGGGATCTGAGGCCAACTCCTGGGTTGAAAACCTCTCTGAGGCAACCCAAGAGAAAAAAGAAGAAGAGGGAAAAGTTAATAAATATCCCTAGGTGAGAACCTCTCTTGAGGCACCTAGGGAAAGTATGCAAGATGAAAACCTCCTCTAAGGTGGCCTATGTGTCTCAAGAAAAAATAAAAATAAAAATAAAAAAGAGAGAAAATAAAAGAGAAAAAGGAAGGAGCTTATATCATATTTTCTAACCTTTCTTTTGTTTCGCAGGGTTGTGCATAGTGGAACATTTCATGGTTATAAGCCAATACCTACAGGCTTCCATCCATTCCTCTATCTATACATGCCATATCCATCCTCTCCATTCACATTACTATCTCTCTCCACCATCCCATCATCATGAAATCCGAAATTCACCTCCTCTCTGTGTGTCTACATGAAGGACCTGTGTTGCTACAAGAACATCCTGTAATGCTACAAGAGGAGACTGTGGAGCTATAGGAGGTAGATATGAGGAGGAAAATGATCCAAAAGAGAATCCTGACTCTGAGAAATGGTAAAGAGGGTCCTCCTATAACTTTTCCATCACTCATCCATCATCAATCCACTCATTTCACTAAAAGTTTGCTCAAACTTATCCATTATGTCCTACCTTAAAAAATACAGAAGCTATCATTTTCTATCTCTATAGTGCCTACACTAATCCTCCATGATTCTAACCATATCCTCATCACTCATCATCATCTCCATCATGCCAACTAAATAATTAAAGGGGAGAACAAGAGACTGCTACAGGAAGAAACTTCTCCTGTAGCAGCCTGTACAAGCACACAACAAACACTTATATTATGTTTTTTCACCACCAGAAGGGATGATGAAGCTAGGTTTGCAGCCATGAAGAAAAACCTCATTCTCAGGGAGGATTTCCACCACCAACAACAACTTGGATATTAGAAGAAGCCCCTGCAAACACACAACTACATCAACAGTCAAGGCAACATAAAAAATGAATAGATGCACAAGAAATAAGTCAAAGAGGTCAGCTCCCTTATTCATAATGATGTCTGGTCCAAATCCAACAGGAAAGCCTCTGTAGTAGGTCGATCCATAGGTAGGCTTAGGTATGGAAACCCTAACCTCCTCCCTTTGCATAAAAATGACAAAATGTGTTTTGATAGGCTGGAGGTGGCGAGTGAACTTGGCCACCCTCAATTAGTCAACTCAAGTGTGAGTTAAGTCACCAATGCAACGTGGAAATGTCAACTCAAAACAAATTGGTGTCCTCGAAGAGTGGGGTGATAATCACGAGGAGGGAGAGATGACTACAATTAGTGGGGACAACGGTCTAAAAGAAGAAAATCATGTTAATGCCAAGTCACCACAATGCTCCAAGATTTTAACCGAAAAAGGATATTATGTGTTGGATCAACTCCATTTACGCCATCACTCATTCCAAAAACCGGTGGAGGAAGGACGAGCTAGTGCATTGAGAAGCTAGGGTGACACTGAGGAGTTTCGAACCCTACTTGCACAGTGCTACAGGAGAAAGCTACAGTCAGGCCTGCAATTGCTACAGGAGGGCCGAGAGGAGCTACATGTGGAATTTAGAGGAGAAAAATGATTCACAGTGACTCGATACTATCTCAAAAACTTCATGCACACCCATGATTGTGTTGATAAGAAGTAAGTGATACCCTCCTTCTTTATTTCTACACCCAACTTCATGAACAATATGCTTGAAATTAAGAGCATATAATAGTCAATTGATTTGTAGGGGATCCTTTTAGAGGTTTCTATTGTTAAGATAAATGAAATATCTTAGCGAATATAAATTTGAGCACCCTTCTTCCTCACTATCACTAAGCACTATGCCACTGTTTCACCATTGAGAATGCTTGAATTTTTTAAATTCCACACCTAGATATCATCAAGGAGTAATAGGGAAGAAATGGGGGAAGGATTTAACATAAGGGAACCCTCCGACACTAGGAGGATTCACCAACACCCTCCTGTAGTTGACATCTTTAGAAACCACCAATGGTTGGGCTTCTTTGAGCTACTAAAGGGGTGTGATGATGACCTTGCCCATGAATTTGCCCCAACATTACACTCTCAAGGGGAAGATAGAGCCATGTTATGAAACCAGCTCAAGAAAAGTTAGAAAAGATATATCAACGCCTTAGAATTCAGCCTCTTCGAGGGGGCAACCTCCTTTACATTACATAAATGAACAATTCTTGGATGATTCAAATGACAAAACCTCCTTTCTATATATAGGAGTCTAAGGAGTCACAATATAATATAGCCGACCTAACAATAATAATATAAAGCCACAAAAATAACAATAGAGGGATTCTATGGGGCACAGTAATAACAATATGGGGGCAATAGGGGCACAACTATATTAATAAGGGGTATAACTACAATAGTAATGGGGTAATCACTAGTATTATAGGGACCGAACATGTAATAACTAGTTAGGCCCATCAAAGACCTAACTTCTATAACATTATTTGATGCTAGGCATTCCTTGATGGCCCTAATATTTTTTGGGTCCACAATTATCCCCTCCTCCAAAATGATAAAAGTATCCTAATATTCTTTGAAGACATCATTCATTAAGCACATAAAAACACTTGGTGCATTGGCTACTCCAAAAGGCTTAGTTTGTAGAAGATGATGTCCTGAACTTATATTAATATTATAAAAAAACTTAGCTACATGAAGTTGAATGAATAGATCATTTATCCTTGGAAATGGATATTTATTCTTAATATTCATTCTCTTCAAATACTGAAAATCATCACATAAATCCAATGCTCCATCCTTTTTCTTGAAAAATAAGACTACAACACCCCATGGTGATACACTTGTTCGTATGTAACCTTTCTTCAATAACTCATGTAACTGCATCTCCAATTCTTTAGGCTCAGGAGTAATCATCATGTAAGTTTCTTCGGAAACTAGAGCAACTCTAGGTACCAAGTCGATGGGTAAACCTATATCCCTCCTATTGCTAGCAATGAAATAAATAGCAACCATATAGGCTATTTGGTCATTATATCAAATCAATGGAAGTCTTACACAAATATATAAATGCAGCCACTCTAGACAAAAGCTTATGATAAATCAAAACTACATGATTACTTAATGAGCATAGGTAAAAAAAACAATCTAAGACTAGATATATAGTGGATAGAGTTGTCACTAAACTTCCAAGATCCTATCCTCAGAGTCACAACCACATCCATGCCCACAAAATCAAAGGAAGTTACTTAGGTATCTGAGTATTTTTTTTTATAGAATCAAGAAATGAAGAACATCACAAACAGGATTGGGAGCTAGAATGCCTACCTCAAAAGAAAAAGGAAGTGAGCAAAACCTAGTAGGTGAGGAAAAAGGCATGCAAATTCTACAACAATAGAGCTCTCGAGTCATCTGCATACCTGAAAGGTATAAACCAAGGAAACCAAGGAAAGGTGAACAACATCAAGGTGAAAAAAAAGACGACTGTGAAACCATATGTATTTCTACATGTAGGAATGTCATGGTACACAAGCTCGCTTAGAGCATGGAAAAGAAAAACAAGAGTCAAAATAACACAAAAAAGAATGATTACACCTTCGTCAGCTTAACTTGAGATATGCCAATTGCAAACCCAACAGAAAGAAAATACTAAAAATAGGAATAAAATAATTAAATTAGAAGAGGTATTCAAAAGAGAGGTAAGGGTTGAATACCACTTGAATACCCTCTGAAGACACCTCATGTTGCTGGTAGCACCAAACTCCATCATCGATGAAGGAAGCACAATGTAAACCTACATTACTCAGTAAAATCGAGTAAAAAGGAATAATGGAAACAAGAAAGGTAAAGAAAAAAGTAAATTAACCATGAATAATATATAAATTACTTGACATACTTATTGAGGTAAGAAAACTTTGGATAGAGTGATGGAATGCTTGAAATTAGAACAGAAAGGTACAATCAAGAGACACAACACATCCTCAACAGAGTACTTGTAAGAAGTAAGATTACTCATTAAGTATCTTAGAGTCCCTTGAAAAATTATGATATAGTTGGCAGCCAAAGTCGTGGGTTTCATAATGAAAAGAATCCATGTCCTATGTGGAAGAACCAGTTATATTTGAGGTAGAAATATGAAGCACGTAAAGGAAAAGAAGTGGGAAATACTGATATCAGGGAACGACCCTATGCATGAAATAGATACGTTAATAGATAAATTACTCCAAACTAGATAGAAAGCCCATACATAAAACAAATTTTGAGGTGTGAAACACTACATGGATGAGGGTGTTGTAAATAGGGTAATGGTATTTTCCTTCATGGAATGGTTGCCATACGAAAACTTGGTCAGGGACTCTATGAAACTTACCTGAGCTATGAGTACCCACCTAGAAGATGCAAAAATGCAATTCAAATGGAAAGAGGGGAAACATAAAAAATTTATGTTTCAATTCAAGCTAGTATTTGGGAATAAATCTCGAGAAGGGTTCTAGGTGTTGATTTGGAAACCACTATCCCCTACCATCGATTTAGTGTTAGATGGAAAGAGCTATGGAAATCATGTGGAGGAGGGAGAGTTTGCATTTGACAGGGTTGTCACATCATAGTTGTGACCAAGAAAAATGTACCACGATAGCCATGAAACCTTATAATAATAGATTACACTCACAATTCATATAAAACCCTATAATGTGTGGGTAAACTTAGAGAAAAATCAATTTGATTCCATCACCATGTTTATTATCACCTTCTTACACCCAACAAACATTACATGCGACCTAGAGCCACATCAGTTAGGTGCTAGGAAATGCCTTCTCCAAAGTATTGAGAGAGGGGAGTGGTTAAAATATAATTATATGGCACAAGATTAGAAAAGACTTAAATCCTTAAATAAATGAGGCAAATTAAACTAATTCCATCCTAGTGCTCAAACAATGAACTAGTGTCCTCTAAAAAAAAATACAAAATTAATATGGAAGAACAAATGAAAATCAAAATGTCCAAGTGCAGGAGATCATTATGCATACTTGATATATGATACGCAATATTATTTAAGAAAAAAAATTAGTAGTGTGGATTTGGGTATGTAACAAATGGTATAAGTGCATTGGGTTCAATCAAACCTAATGGCCTCTATTATGAATCTTTGTATGATTTGCTTGTCATTGGTCTTATGCTATCGTAGCCTCATCTAGGTAGTTTCGTATAAGAACATCATAGTGAACGGGATTATGAATAAGTTCTTTAGATTTGCATATATTTATAGCAGTAGCTTGACAGATATAGCTTTTGCTAAAAGTTGTTGGGCTTTGGAAACTCCATTGTCCTTTGAAGTATTATCATGTGTTTGGGAATAGGTTTCTCGGTCATGTTGTGTACTATGTTATTCTTCTCAAGTTAGGGAAGTATTCTTATACCAAACTACAGATGTTAGGGTAAAAGAAAACTCCTATTGGCATTTAAAGCTACAAAAAAGAGAAGATGAACGACACATAGTTACATTTCAACTGTCCATGATTATATTGGTTTACAAAAAACCCAGAAACAACAAATTTGAAGGAGTGCAGATCCTGTAATTAGTCTGTATCCACTCTGGTTATGTCTGACAAAGTCAATCTTGATGATCTAATTACGTTTTAACCGACTCATCATTCGTTTTTTTGGTAGAATGTTTTTTGTGAGGATATACATGAACTAATAAATATTGTTATCCTTTGTTACACAATGCACATGAACAATTCTACTCCATTTTTCTTAAGTTTATGTTTCAAATTTGTACTAAAGTCTAGACTTCAAAGTACAATTGTCATAGATATTAATATGGGTACTTAAGTGGAGATTCTGGTTATTTCTCCACTACAACAGTAAGTTAGTTTATGGTCTTCTATTGTGTCAACTGAGCTTTATAATTTAAAGTTCTTAGGAAAGCTACCCTAACATTAACCACCTTTGGAAAAGGGTCAAACTTATATTTGGCTAAGAACTCAGAAAAAAAAAAACGGGAGTTGTTCCATCAAAATCACATGGAATTGTTACTTAGCTATAATTACACATTCAGAAATTGGAGGACTTTCCCTAGATATAATCTTTGGGGTGTGGATTATGACATAACCAACTATTGATTTCTCACTCTTAAATTAACATCCCATTTACAAGTAAAACTATATTATAATGTCCCTTTTCCATATCTAATTATTAGTAGACTGTAAAGAAGCAGGGCAACATACCCCCATCAAAAAATAGGTACCAATTACCAAGCTAACCATGTGTATGCTTCAATTGGATTATTCACAAAGTGATCCTTTCTTTCTTAGGAATGAGACACTTAGTATTCCATAAAATTAACAAAAATAATGACTTCCTCTATTGTTAGTGAAAAAACTTCAGGTTTAACTATGATCTATTATAATCCTAGTATTTAGGTTAATAGAATGTTGTCTCTGAGAATTGTTCTTTATTTCCACTGTGAAATATGTGGCAGGAGTAAGTTAGTCCACAATAATTGCACTAAACATATTTAGTCTGTACCAGTGAATTGTAATAATTGTGAAATTGTTGGCCACATAAATAGACTACCTAAGCTATGTGTGAATGGGAGTATGGGAAATTATATTGGCAATATATAAAATTGCACATCATTGATGTCACTCAAATATGAGATAAGATACTCTAGTGTTAGGATTTTGGAAAATCAATGAACATGAAACCATCATAACAACCTATTGCTCTAAAAAACACATTTAATTGTAAATCAAATCCAACAAGACAGGGTAAATGCAGATGTATAAGAAGACTTTGACATGGATTGGTAATATATTAAAGTTATTCATATGTTAAAACATATTTAGTCAAAGTTGAATTTTTTCTATGAAAACTTTTCATACGCCAAAGTTGAATCATACAACTTAGGTACTGTAATACAACAATCTTGATTGATTAAGTTAAAGGTTTCCTATAGCAGTTTTCATTGGTGATTGCAGAAAGCGGAAAGAAAACTCATCTCCTTAAATTAGTGTAGATACACACACATGGGGGAGTACACACAATATATAAGCAATTTGATCTTCCTTAATAGCTTCGAAGCAATGTTTATAAAAGCAGAGATACCAATTTTCAGTTGCAAAATCAAAATAGGTTGGTTATAGAAGAAATTATTTCACTTTAATATGTTCTCAGTAATTGAGTAATTATAATGTTACTAACGGTACCATTGACCGTAATAAAAATCTTGAAAATTATACTTGAATTCATGTACTGAAATTAGATTCCATCAAGGCAAGGTATTATGCTGTAAAAATCTTAATTGAATAACAAAAAGGCTATTAACCTTAGCACATTTTGAAAAATAAAAGGAGGGGTCATAAATACACGACATTCTATTTTAGCATATTTGTGAGAAGGCATATTTAAATAAACAATTCTCAAAGTATAAACATTGGAGGTGCCAAATTAGTAGTTAGCTTTAATAGACTGGTACACAATTATAGAAGAATCATTTTCATTTCTTAACGAGGAGTATATGAAAGTCTCATCCCAACAATCCCACGTTTTAAATTCCTTATTAGAGACTTAAGTCAAGATACTCTAGGACTATTCTATTAAAAATTTCTATTGGGAGGAATCATCCTGGAAGGATATCTCATATGAGCCATTTAGAAGAGTGTGGGAGAAAAAGAAAAAGATGGTGGTAAGGTCTTATGGGCTAGTCATCCAGTACAAAGTGGAATCCTTGAGGAGATTATTGGTACCAAAACATTGTTCCACACATGGTATGATTAGAGGAAAATGATGAGAAGTTGCTACTAACAATGGGGATACTCTGTAAATAATATACTGATGACTGTACCTAAAATGCATTTAAGAGAGGAAGAATTAAATAGAGGATGAAAAGAAATATAAGCACAAATTTACTCCAAATGGAGTGCACCAACATATTTTGAAGATCTATTGGCCAATATTTAAGTTCAGGAAACCAATAATAGAAACAAGCAAACATGAGTAATCGACTAGGGAAATCATTATCCTGGTTATCATACTCTTGCTGGTAAAAGAAGGGAGCACTACTTAAGGGAATAAATCTGTGATGTTATAATGAAAAATTAAATGCAATTCTAGGATTCAAACATGCTTAATAAAAGGTGATTGTCAGTCTCCTTCAAAACATAGGTATGGGACATAATATAAGGAATTTATAACCAAGAAAATTGGTTGATAAGAAGAGACCATAGGGAAATATCAACAAACACATGTGTGGCAAATCTACTAAATATGTGGTATATACATAGGACAGCATAGAATATCATCACAAATGGTGGTTAATGGGTAAATCAATCACAAAAATAAGAAACTATATAGACCAATTATAGACTATCAAGTTGAGAATAGTTATAATATTGGTATTGTAAGTGCCCAAGGAACTAGAAAAACATGGAGACCTCGAAAGAGAATGAAGAAATGATGACTAAACCATCGGCCATACACAAAAATGAACAAGGGTAAAATTGACCAAAGCTAAAATTAGGACTGAAAAAATAATGTCCCTCAAGAAAAATTGAATAGGCCATAAAAATGGCGAATACATCCTTCAATGGGAATCAATTTTAAATATAAAATGTCCTTAAAAACTTTGTGAGATTAGAAATCAGTATTGTGGTTTTTTCATAAATTTCAGAAATTAGATGTCGATTGAACCAAAATTTATTATAAAGTGGTGGATTATAATGATGTCACTAGATAAATTAGGAACCTTAATAAGAATTAATGGAGAAACTTAACGGAGTGGAAAAACCATAAGACGAAAATTGCTAAATGGTGCAGGCCAAACTAGAAAACATAAGGGAGTGAGTAAAGAGAAAATAGTGGATAAGGAGTAAATTTGTTATCTATGTCCTCATACTTATATTGATTTATTGAAGGGTATGGAAATAAGTAGTAGAACGGTAAGAATTGACTTCACTAGTTCCACTTGGAAACGAAAATGGAAAATTATAACCATGGAAGTGGTTGAGGAAGTGGGTTGTCTTACACATAAGTATGGATGATAGATGCGTATTTGATACAATGGTATCAAAATAACAACGACAAATAAAATGATGTGAGTAGTTCATTAATTATTATTTCCTTCTTGACAACAATATGAAAGGAAAAGTGGCAATTCCATAGTTTGAATGTTGCATTCAATAATGCCCATGTCACTTGTTATAGCTATGAATACATGTATGAAAAAAATTTATGGTATTCTTATGATGCTGTATCAATGTTACTATCCTTGCTTCGATGCATGTGAACAGTTTTTTGGGTGCAGGTGAAATGCATGACGCACATGTTTAGCATGTATGAAAACATGCTAGGCAAAGAGCATGAAGTGAATGTAAGAGTTTGTGTGCTTTAGATTTGAGTCATTGCTCAAAATCAAGTGAAGTGGAAACACTTGGTACTAAAGATATGGGTGTAAGAATGAGAGATGAGAGTCATCTCGTTTATGTCTTAAGAAGTGATGGAACAATCAACACTAAGGATGGTGTTAGATAAAAAGGGGCCAAAAATGTAATACCCCTCCATCTATATGCTAATATCTTATTATATTTAGACAAAATTGTTGTAAACATAATGGTGTGGAAACCCTGATGTATTGGAATGAATATGAAAGGTAAAGTATTGTAATAAATAAGTGTTATTAATAAATGGAAAAAAAAGGAGTTAGAAAATCACTTAGTAAAGAAGCACTAGAGTAAAAAAAATCTTGCCAAATTTAACAAAATCATCCTAAATGGATCTTCCTTGAAAATGACTACAAAAAATCCCTAGGAGATAACCAGTAAGATTTAATGAGATCGGAGAGAAAAATCCATTAAATCACTTAGCTGGAGAAAGATGCTAAGTATGGGTGGAATAAAACGTCATGAGAGAGAAAGAAGGGATTTAAAGAAGAAACAAGGAAATATATATTTTTTAAAGAAAAAAAACCTAGCCTAATGGGCTGGCAAAACATACAAAAGCCGAACGCCGCTAAGGAAAAATTGGTAAGGGAAGTAATACATGAAATACATTATCTGGAATCATGGGGGATGTGGGTGTTGATGTCGTTGGAAATCATATCTCATCTCGGGGGAAACTAGAGATTCAATTCATGATTTGGATGATAGTGCGTCTTTCTAAGTGATTTTTATAACAACAGAGTCGCTTGGTAGTGTGGTACACTCCTTTTTCTTGATGAATTAAGTGAGTTATTTGTTTGTTAGAGAAAGATAATTTGTGCGTTGATAGGAGTGGTTAGCATGGAAATTTTGATTTTAGTTGAGTTAGATAATAGAAAGAAGAAAAAGGAGTTTTATATTATTCTATTATTATTATTATTATGTATGAGAAACATATTTGAGATGTGGTTACTAAGAATAAATATTATGAATTGATTTGTTGTAATATTTGTTTTGGAATAAATTAGGAAAGTTATGGAATTTATTTAATTGGAATCACTTCTCCCTTAAATAAGAAATGGAAGGACCAAGGCGAGTATACTTATACGTTCTTGTTTTGAGGAATAGTAGTTTATAGAATATGAGTTTTAAATTAAATAGATGGTCTGGTATTTTATCTATGCCGAATGGAGTATGGGGTGGAGTATGGCCAACAAAACATAATTCTTATGGAAGTTTATAAGCATAGATCAATGCAGTATATACAATAAAAAGTTATTGAAACATGATAAACATATCACTTACTGGAGCTTTATAACAAAACTTGATGTAGTATTTATAATGACAACACATATATACTTATACACATTTTCTTAAACATCATATAAAACGATAAAATTCCTGAATTAACAAGAAGGGAATCTAAAGGCTAACTCCTCCACCCTCAAAGTAATGTCGGGATTTTCCTACATCCAGGAAGTCCGTAATCTATTGTTAAAATTAAATTCCACCTGCAATGTCTAGTACCACAATCCTTATGCTACTTTTTCTCTTAATCAATAATCATTGGCTCATTGTTCCAAGGCACACTCCCAATGTGCTTTTGATTCCATCTGGAAATCTTAATGACCAAAACAATTTATTCCCTGACCTTCCCTTCTATGCCTTCTAGTCCCTTAGGAAATATGGTCACCCGCTTCCATGTAGTCACTCACCTTTCAAGCTCCTCAACATCCCCTTCTCTTCTTTCCAGTCCCTCGAGCAATCCATCCCTTGGCAAGGTTTCCTTGCATCATATTGTCAAAAAACCAAGCATATCATTGCATCAAAGCCATTGTATCAGTGTGTATAAATGATACATAGCACACAGACTTACACAATGATGGAACCTTCATAGGTCCAAACACATCACTGTTCACGAGCTCTAATATCTGTTTTGCCCTCTTACCACCAGAGGGGACACTCACCTTATTCTTCTTCCCATATACACAATTTTCACAGAAATAAAAATCCAGAGAGCTATTAGTCATACCTTCTAACATACCTTTACCATGAAGTATTTGAAGGCCCTTCTCTCTAGTATCTCCAAGCCTTTGATGCCATAGCATAGTCTTTTCTCTAGAGACCACTAATGTTTTTGTTCCACTTTTAGGAACCACAGAACTGTTGTACCGATCAACAACAGTGCTACCTTGCAGCTTGTACAAAGTTCCAATATGAACTCCCCACATCAATACTAGTGGTCCTCGAACCATCTTGGAGGTATCTTTTTCAAACACTGTTTTTACAACTACATCATCTAGCTTGCTTACATAAATCATATTTCTAGATAATGTACGAATATGAAGAACACTCAAAATTGTTCTAAGCCTACCACCTTGCAACTTTAACTTGACTTTTCTATGACCAATGATTCTAAACTTCTTATCATCCCCCATGAAGACATCACCACCATCATATTTTGCATACTCACAGAACCACTCTCTTTGGTGAGTGAAGTGAAAGGATGCACCTGAGTCAATCAACTATGCCTCATGATTTACATGTGTACTTGAAAAAGCCAAGCACACATCCCCGCCATCATCTGAGGTGGTTTTGGATTTTGCAGAAGGAGCATCATCAGATCCCTTTCCTTTGTCTAGAGATTTAGATTTATAGTCCCTTTTGTAGTGCCCTTCCTTTCTGCATTTCCAGCACATCTTTACAAGGTTTACTAGAGATTTAGATCTCCCTCTAGATTTAGATATCCCACTCGTTGACTTATTTTTGTTTCTGTTCTGTGACCGTCCTCGTACAAATAAGGAAACACCATTTTGGCTCTCCTTTTTTTCTATACGATCTCCTCTATCAGTAATGATAAGACTATTTCATTAAACTGCAAGGCAGTTGCATTGCTACATATTGAAATAACTAGGCTATCCCATGAATCTGGTAGAGAACACAACAAACTTATGCACTTATCTTCATTTGAAATTTTAATATCAACAGATAATAACAAACTTACCACAGTGTTAAATGAATTCAGATGCTCTGTCATCGAGTCTCCATATTTCATCCTCAAATTATCATTTTCCATAGGAACAATTTATTCACGAGAGACATTTATTGGTACAAAGTCCCTAACCTGTCCCACAAAGCCTTCGTCGTATTTTCCCCTGATACATTCAGCAATACTGAATCTAAAACACACAATCGTGTTGTTCTCTTTGCCCTACGATCCAACTTCTTCCATTCTTCATTAGACATTCCCAAAGGTTTAGTACAGGGATCTATCGTGATCCACTAATATCTATCCACTAATAGATCCTTCATCTTTAGTTTCCACAACTCAAAACTCTGACCATTAAATTTATCAATCTCTATCTTTCCACTTCTCACCATCTTCTTTCACCACCAGAATTGATCCTGCAAATCTCCCACTGAACATGGTCTACCACAGGCATAAGTGAAACCCCTCAGTAACAAAGGCATCCCCTTGAAGTCAAAACAACTCTAATACCAAATGTTGGTTTTAAACCCGTACAAAAATTACCTGCATACGAATTCTAAAAACATAGAATAAACACAGGCGATAGAATAAAACATAAAACAAATACACACAACAATTGTCCCCTAGATCCCAAAATCGGGACTACCAGATTGATTTTTCACTATGTTCCTTTCAGTGTTACAATACATATATATACATGCGGAAGCATCCAATACCATGGACTAAAAACCATTGTGCCCAAAACCATGTGCGAAAACCATGCAAAAAACCATGGGTCCAAAAAAAAAATCCTCGAGGCGCTCCCCCAGACCCCGTAGAGTGGGGCTAACCACCCCCCTATGACCCTCCCACTATGCATCAACACAATTAAGGGGGGCTCCGCCCCTCCACTAGCCCCCCGGTTTAGCTAGGGGGGCTAGTTGTGGAAGGAATATAACACAACCCAACATATTGGCTACGAGTGTCGCATAATGGCCTTGCTCCTAAAGTGCTTTACTAGCATACTATTGCATGTTACAATTCCTTTTACTATTATTGGTAACTCTATTAAAATCATTTCCAACTACCCAAAATTAGAATTTTCCATGATTTCCTATAACAAGCACATAATTCCCATTAGACTCAAAATGAATTGTAATAAATTCAAATCATACCTGATTGGTAGCTCATCAATAAGGTACACTTGCAATTCTTTTTACTTCCTATTGTAACAAGTCAAATTAGCTCTTCGATCAAATAACCATGCGTACACATATCACATCTGGTTAGCTCAAAACTCAACCATCATAAATCAAGATCATTGATTATGTTCATAATTAAAACCAAAACAAATACTGATATTGATCTTCATGTTGTTCTTTATTCCTTTTGTACACACGCGAAATTGATTTCCAAACCCAACAAGCACCCAATGAATTCTCTTCTCTTTTGACCACGTACACACAATAAAATGATTTAGAAACCCAGCGAGAACCCAGTGCATTCTCTTCTCTTCCATGTCAAGTATTAGTAACAAGAGAATGTAGAGACTATACTGTGTTTTCCTTCAATATTAGTAACTTGAGGTTGGTCTTTTCCTAAGATGTCCAAGGATCTAGGGACTACTATCTCAACCCATAGCCTCCAGGAAACCCAAGTTGTTATAGGGCTCCAACCCATAGCCTCCAAGGAACTCAAGCTATTATAGGGCTTGAGGGACCATTATCTCAACCCACATCCTCTAGGGAACCCAAGTTGTTAGAATGCTCCAACCCATAGCCTCCATGGAACCTAAGTTGTTACAGGCCTCTAAAGGTCCTCTCCCAATCCATAGCCTCTAAGAATTATGAGAACCAATATCCTTCATAACACATACACATACAAATTGTACACGACAACAAATATACATACACATAGTACAACACAATGAATACACATGTCATAATACAATGGCGACACAATACAAATGACACAATACCATATGTACACAACAAAACATGTACATAGTATTTCTATTTCACATCCAAATACCACATAATCTCTACTGTGTTGCTCCACAACACAAATCTTGGTTGCATGCTACTTTCCACTATCCATGCTTGTCCTAGCCTGATGCAGCTCACACTGCTTTCACTTCAGTAATGTATCCTTTAGTATTTTCTTCCATACCATAAACATAGACATAGTTATAAGCACATAATATAAAAATCATATCCATGTGATACTAAACTCATAGATATTCGAGGGCTACTTTGCCCATTTGATTTTTCATAAACAAGGAAACTTTCATGTCATGCACTTGTATAAAATAATCATTCTTTCATGAGAATGATCCCTGACAACCGTGTCAGACAATGGCATTCACACACACACACACACACACACACACATCATCGTAATCATGATCACAACATAATTACTAGTGTTGATAAGGTCAAGGTTAAGGGAACTCCCTTTATATGTGCAACGCGTGAAAATCATTGAGAACAATAGTTCCCAACTTAGCCAAGGCATATGATACCTCAAATCCATTTTTTTTACCATTCCTAAGTAACTTTCTCATGATTGTCCTGCCACTATCCATTTAACCCAATGGACCCAAACAACCCAATAGGCTATCATATTATTTCCTTAAGCTACCCTTTATTCATACACCAGGCTTCATCCGGGTCTTATATTACATGTTAGGTCTCACTCATTAACCAAGTAGGTTGATGTTTCATAAAATTACTATCTATGTGGTAAATGGTGGGTTAACGCCCATCTTCTTTAGTGATTTCCACCTTTTATGATAACATAAATCATCTTTCCCAACAAAATTTAATTGAAATTTCAATTTTCAAATTTTCTTCTACTACAATATCACATTTATTCAGAGGTTTAATTCTGCATGGTCAAGGCCTAGTTGTTGGCATACACTTTTGACCCAGATGATTTTACTGAATAGAACTTTCGAATTTCATAAAATTAAACCTGGAAAGGCTAAAAATAAACTTTTCTGACAAACACAAAACCCCTTTTCCTTCAAGATCATCTGTGTTTAAAAACAAAAATGCTCAATGTGTATTCAACATAAACAAAAAGTATATAACTATAACATCATCGACCTTTAAAGGAATTGTCAATTTTTTAAACTGCATCATGGTCATGATGAATAGAAAATAGTTATACCCTGTCATCGCACTCGATTCAACCAACTTTTACTTAATTAGAGGCATATAAATAATACACCTCTTAAGGTTGAGAGTATAAATGATAACATAAAAGAAGCCCAAACAAATTTTTGGGTGGTACATTTTAATACAAAGTTTTATGCCTTTCTTCTAATCACACTCTGAAACTACATGCAGCCTACACGAGAATTTGCGCCATGACTGCAGGTTGCATGCAACTTCCTGTTATTGGTCAAGACATGACAGTCGTACCCACTTGGAAATATGTGGGATATTATGAAATATATGACCCCATAATTAGTAATGAACTTAAATACACCCAAGAATTTACAAAACAGATCATTTTTAGCTTAGTCCTCTATATCAACAGTTATGATTTTTACCAAATCCATGATTATAAACGTTTTATTTCTTATCCACTGGGACTAAAGCACATTTACCAACCTATTGTGATGCGACAATTTTTTTTTAACAACACACTGATAGTCTCTAGAGCATCAACAAATTTATTAAAATGTGATGTTTCCAATTTTCTCAACAATTCAATTGTTTTGAGAGAGAAATTTTCCACCACTTTAATTACATTTTTAATATGGATTCCTATCGGTCAAGGAGACCATACATAACTCCCTTGAGAACATAAGGATCCAAATTTATACCAAAAAAATTGCTGAGTGGGGAAAAATATGAAACCCAGTTACTTAAAGTTACAATCTCAACTCTCTTTTTTCTCCTGCCAATACACAGGTCAATCTAAATAGTATCCCTGCCAGTCATTTTACATCTAATTCATAGCTTAGATTAGACTTTGTGGATATCATGCTGCTACAAGCACTAATTCTGTTTCTCAGCAACGATGTCGCTCAAAATCCTTCCGTCCCTTCATTTGGCAAAGGCTTGCATGGAGGCGCTTCACCTCGAAGCCCGCCTACCATCCTTACTTACTTCGATCTTCCGATTGTGGAAACACCAAGAAACAAATGTCATTGTAATTCATTTGTTAAATAAGAGAAGCAAAATCCACATTATCTTTTTACCTGCTATAGTTAGCACAATTCCAATAGCTGCTTGTATGCTCGTTGGAATCCATATATACCAAGTCCTGCATTGGTTCTACCATTCTGGAACCCAATTTATACCACGGTCGACTCTGACAGGACACATCTGCATATATACAACTTGGGAGTGCAGAATTATGGTGCATCTACTCCCATTGCATGCATTCACCATCAACCCTATTAGGTTCAGAACCTGCCAGCCACAAAATATCGAAATGATAAACTCTTAACATTACGATGGTGCATGTGCTTCTGCACTTGGCTTTGAAGAACCTGATAGGATCTATCGATCCCATTCTCTGTGTCACCTCTTATATATAGGAAAACTATAGAAAGGATGACGTTGGCACATGGAGGTCGGGAAAAACCTTATCCCACTGGATCTCCAATCGTTTAAAATTTTCGGATTTGCATAAAGGAAACAACAATCTACTATATTTTGGGTGATGCTTCTAAAGCTACGACAGGTGAGCTTTTAGGGGTCTGAATTTTATAGTAACAATGATGTTTTTGTAGCAGCCTTTTCTTAATTTGATTGCTTCCACGGTTAGAGAGCCTGTGTCTTTTTCCATCCCTTCCC
>APFE031296983.1:0-21167 GCA_000404065.3 Pinus taeda
TGATGTAATCAACTGACCTTGTTCCATTAGGCAGTGAAGCAACACTTTTAGGGACTTAGGAGCCCTTAGTTTATGGACATTTATGATTGGGTTTGCAATGCCCAAAAATGTCTATAACACTGAGTTTCAACCCATTTAGTCAAATAATCAGTGCACACAATGATGTGTTGTTTTTTCTTTGAAGGAGGGTTGATCGGCCTAATGAAGTCCATGCCCCACTTGACAAATGACTTGAAAGTCACTTGAGGTTGTAGGGGAATTTCATCTCTCGGAGTAGGCTTTCCCATCCTCTGGCACCGATCACACCGACTAATGTACTTCTTTACATCCTGATGAAGAGTAGGCCAATAATAGCCTGCTTGCAACACTTTGAATGTTGTCCTCTTTGCTGCAAAATGACCTCCACAAGGCCCATCATGATAGGTTAGAAGGATGTCAAAGACTTCCTCTTCCCTTACACACCTTCTTAAGATTTGATCTGGGTCAAGTTTGAATAGATTACCCCCAATCCAGGTGAAGGGGGTGCTCTTCCTAATTATCATGCTCTTTTCTTTGGAGGGCAAGTTTGGTGGGAACTGTGATGATACCAGATAGTTTTCTATATCAACAAACCATGGGGAGAGAGATGAAATAGAAAACAGATGCTCATCTGGTAACTGGTCATCCACCATTCCTTCTTCACCTGTAGGCAGATTTAGTCTAGGTAGAAATTCAACAACAACATTTTCCTTACTAGGCTTATCAATAATGGTTAGATCAAACTGTTGTAATAGAAGCAACCATCTTATAATTCTACTAGCATTTATATCTGATTTGTTCATTAAATATCTAATTGCAGCATGATGAGTATGCACAAATGTTTGATAGTCTATAATGTAATGCCTAAATTTGTTCAATGAATGCACTACAGCTAGAAGTTCTTTTTCAATCACAGTATAGTTTAGCTCAACCTTTGACAGGTTTTTACTGATAAAATAGATGGCATAAGGTAGTTTCTCCTCTTCCTGGCCTAAGGTTGCTCCTATGGCTTTTTGTGAGGCATCAACATGAATATGAAAGGGGAGGGCCTAGTTTGGGCCTCTAAGGATTGGTGCATTAGTCAACTTACCCTTGAGAATGTCTAAGACCTCTTGATAGTTCTTTGACCGTATAAATTCAAAATCTTTGGCCAACGATCCAAAAAAAGGAGAGGCCAACTTGCTGAAGTCCTTTATGAACCTCTAGTAGTATCCAGCCAATCCTAAGAAACTTCTGACATCTTTCTACTTTTGTAGAGGTGGGACCCCTGGCATGATTTGTATTTTGTTTGGGTCCACCTGCAGTCCTTTCTGAGATATTGAATGACCTATCACAGTCCCTTTAGTCATTAATAATTCACACTTTTCTGGACTGAGAGACAGATTCATTTCAATGCATTTGTGCAATACTTTGCCTAGGTTAGTCAGGCTCTTCGAAATCACAGCCATAAGGTGTAAAGTCATCCACATAGATTTCCACAACATCATGTACTAATTAAGCAAAGATACTCAAGACTACTCTCTAGAAAGTGGCAGGAGAATTGCATAGGCCAAAAGGAAGGACCCTATAGGAAAAAGTACCCCAAGGATAAGTGAATGTGGTCTTGTCCTGGTCTTCTGGGAAGATTTGGATTTGGTTATACCCACTGAATCAATCTAGGAAAGAAAATAATTTCTTCCCTACCAGGCCATCTACTACTTGGTCAATGAAGGGTAGGGGAAAATGATCCTTCTTGGTGGCTTTGTTCAAATCCATATAATCCACACAAATCCTCCACTTACCATTTTTCTTGGGTACTAATACTAAAGGAGAGACCCACTCTGAGATAGGGTAAATAAACCCTGCATCTAACAATTTTTGCAGTTCTTCCTTGACTATCTCTTTAAGAGTTGGATTCATCCTCCTTTGTGGTTGCCTAACTGACTTGCAACCTTCTTGGATGTAGATGTGGTGATTACACACTGAGGGGTGTACTCCCTTCATTTCCTTATAGCTCCAAGCGAAGGCTTCTAGGTTCTCCCTTAGCAGGTTGCATGGATTTTCCTCTTCCAAAGCAGAAAGAGATGGATTAATTTGCAAAGCTTTCTCTGGGAAAAATTATATGGTTTTGACATGGAGTGGGTTAGAATTAGCTAGGCATAAATCAATTGGATGTTTTTTTAGGGTTTCCCTTACTTCTTCTTCTAATGGTAGGGAACTAGGAGTTGGATTTTGGAGTAGGTGTTCAATTAAATCATCCTTATCTTGCTTTCCTCCTCCTATGGTTGCTTCCAAATTATAAAGTTGGTCAGAGTAACCATCATCTTCTTCCTCCCCCTCTAATCATAAAGGTAAATCATGTTCTAGCGAAGGTTGAGCAGGAGGGTATAAGACTAATTGTTTGGACATATGCCCA
The DNA here is from genome assembly GCA_000404065.3 of Pinus taeda. Lineage (NCBI taxonomy): Eukaryota > Viridiplantae > Streptophyta > Pinopsida > Pinales > Pinaceae > Pinus > Pinus taeda. The sequence goes on from APFE031296983.1 coordinate 2,414, forward strand.
TTCTTGATGGTCATATTCCCAGCTTTGCAGCTCATGTAAGTAACAATTGTGGTTGTCCATTGCCTTCCAAGGATGAGAGGGTAACCAGTAAGCTTAGCCTTAGGCTGGAGAACTAGAAACCTACTGGGTATTCCCGGGAATCAATGGAGACCATCACATCCTCCACAATTCCCTCAGGGGTGACTGTGTGGACGGTCTGCAAGTTGCAACACTGTTGTGGTCTTTCTCAATGACCCTTGGAGGTTGAGTTTGAGCATGGTGTCCTTAGTCATCACATTAATGGAAGCCCAAAGATCAATCAGATTGTGTGGTACAATGGTGCCATTGTTGTGTACATATACTATAGGGCTTCCAGGGTCCAAATATTTTGGATATATTACCTTCCCCAGCATTAATTCAGACAACTGCCCAATGACATTAGTGGTAGGGACATCCCTTTTTCTTCTTCCTGGATGCTTGAAACACTTCTCCTTAATCAATTTATTATAAATAGGCACATCTTTGATTGCTTGGAGAAGGGGGATCTTTACACAAAAATTCTTCAATTCTCCCAGAAGTTCAGTTTCTTCTAGGGTAGGATGGAGTGGTTGGGATAATCTTCGAGGAAAGGGTGGATTTACTTTCAGGTTGCTTTCCTCTCTTTCTTCCTCAACCTCCCTATGTGGAGAGGGAGGTTGGTTATCAGGGAGAATTCTCCTAGATATTAGGTTAATCTCCTGGATTTCTATAGCATAAGCTGGGTATGATGTCTCTCCACTGTATGCTTGTTGAGCCTGCCTATTGTTTGGGTTCGGATTTGGTTTGCTAGGCATCTAGGGTTGCTTGGGTGGAGCAGAGTTTAGGAGTTGTGGTTGTGCAGGTTGTGGAAGCAATAGGAATGGAACATTGTTGAATTGGGGCCTCCAACCCTGGGGTGGGGCATTCCACTAATGTTGTGCCTAATCATAAGGTTGGAATGACTGGATGGCTGGTTGAGATTGATACTAAGATATATAGGACCAAGGATGGGGTGTAGACGAGGAAGGATGAGCAGGGGGTCCCGAAGAAGGTATAACGGTGGCTTGGTTGGGGTTGTAGTATGTATGGGATGGCCCTTGCATACCCTACTGGTATGGTCTAGGCCCAGGAGGTCTCCTTTGGTTGATGTAGGAAAGCTCCTCAGTGACCCCTTCAACTCCTTGATACTCAATTTTGAGTCCAGGTAAAGAAGGGCACTTGTCTGTGGAGTGGTTTCCTTCACAGACTGAGCAAATTTGAATGCAATTTAATGGACATTCTTTCTTAGGATGCCTCCTAGTGCATCTAGGACAAAAAATGGCCAAGGCTCTCTCTGCTTCCTCTTGCTTCATGTTGACGTTCATGGTGTCCAATTGCAAGGCAAGGGTTTGCATCATGTCACTCTTGAAATCTTCTAGCATATTACCAATTTCACCCTTGATGGATAATTTTGAGGATGATGTACTGGCCATAGGTTGACTACCCCTACCCTTTTTCCTGGATTCCCTAGAATGGTTTCTAAAGACAGTCTTAATATTGTCATAGGGTAATTGGTAGACATCTCCTCCTATTATCATATTTAAGGTATCCAGAAGATCTTCGCTTACTCCTCTAAGCAAGACCATCTTTAGTGACTCAAGGTCAAGTGTGCACCTGGCCCTTTTGTAACTAAGCTAGAATCTTTCTTCATAGTCTTCTAGGGATTCATCCTAGCCTATGGTCATCCTAAAAATCTCTTCTTTAGTACCCTTTGACCTGCAGTAGTCCCTATATTTGTCATTAAAAAAATTTTGCATCTGAGCCCAAGTTGTGATGCTATCTCCAAGTAAACCCATGAACCAGCGCAATGCTGGATCCTTGAGGGTAGATGGGAATAGTTTTAAATTTTTCTCATCATTTGTATAGTCATAGGTTCGGTATATAAAAGAGAATTCAAATAGGAAAGTTCCAGGGTGCTCTGTGGTCAGGCCATGGAAATGAGGTAGCGCAGAGGGGCTTATATTCTTCATCTTAGTGTCCCCATTGGTTTCCATGATGGGGAAGGCACTCTCAATTCTCTCTCTATCTCCCCTGTCATTTTGGTTTCCAGCCATTGGTTCAGTAAGAATGGGTTCTTCCTCTTCTTCTTCTTCTATAGGTTCCCCAAATAGGTAAGTTTTCTCACCTAAAGGGTCTTCCAATTCACCTTAACAGAAGAAGAGAGAATTTTGCCTGTTGGATGCAGTGGGGGTATTTGACAAGAATTTTCCTAAATTGTCCCTAATCCTATGAGGCATGAAAGAAAATGTTTTTGGGTTGGTTTTTGTAATATTTTTTTTAAAGCTAGAAAGTATTTTCAGAATGGAAAGGAAAGTAGCTAATGATAACTGAAAGAAAGAAAGAAACTAGATTATTTTTGCAGAAATAAACTAATGGAAGAAAGTTTGAAGACTAGAAATAGAATAAAAGAATGTAGGAGACTAGAAATAGAAGAAAGTAGTAATTACTTCTACTTAGACACCTCCTGGAAACTGCACCAAAAAGTTATGAGCCTAGGTATTGCAACAATAATGCTGCAACTCCTAGGGCTACCAGCTTTACTTATCAACCCAGGGTTTGTAAAAACTCGGAGGTGATAGTGTTATATGCACAAGTAGAAGTGAAGGTCTTGCCTATTGTCACTGTTTATAGAGTCAAAAGAAACTTTAATTCTTTGATGGAAGGAGAGCAAACCTTATTCTAAGAGAGAGCTACTTCAATTGCAGTAATGAAGAAAACAACATGAAAGGCTAAACTTGCACAATAACCTAACTTAATGAACCAAATGGCTATGCTAAGAAGAATTGTTAATTTAGCATTAACCTAAGGCTAATTATTTATGTTTGCATCAGTAAAAACATAAAAACTAGACTAAGGAGTAACAAAGAAACTTAGGCTAGTCGGGTTCCAGGCGGAAAAAGTGATCGAAGGTCAAAATTAATGAAAGGGGGGCGTGAGGGAGAAACAATGCATAAGAACCATTGGATCAGTCAGGTGAAAGGTAATGAATGATGGAGATTTGATTGTGGAAGGTAGGTAGATGGGTGAACAGGGTTGCTAATAGGATAGACAGTTAAGATCTTATCACAAAGGTTTTAAGTGAAGGGATGGGCGAACAAGGGAGCAAAGGAGATGAATGGCTAAGATTTAATCACGCGGGTGAGGCCAAGAGATGGACAGGTGAGGCTGACAGGAGTGATGAACGGACAAGATCTTATCGTGTGGGCGACGACAAGAGATGGAAGGATGAGGCTAGTCGGCAGATGGGTGGTGGAGATTAGATCGTGGGAAAAAGAACATGTGGAAATGGTGGAGCGTGTTTAGAGGGCAGTAAGCTGTTTATTGCGCGCCCTCAATGCTATAAGTGGTTTTCTCAAATTTTACGCGATTAGCCTCCCCAGGCAACATGTAGCAGGGGGAAACCACCAATTTCGCGTGCTCTCGGGCGGATAACGGTCAAACATAAATCCACAAGATATGGCGCGATAGCCGTTGGATCAGGCGGGCTTATCAACGGTGGAGATCGGCCAAGATAGTTGGTGATCAGGCAAAGAAACAACTGTCGAATCAGGCAAGGCAGATCGACTGTGGGGGCTTAAAGTTCATAAAGTGAATGGTGGACTCCACGCGAGGCGACAGTTAAATAAAATGATGAATCAGACGGTGATTGTGAAGGGATGTTGGTGATTGGACGACGAGGAAGCGATGGAGGGAGAATGTGTTGGAGGCGGTTCCAAAGAAAAATAACAGAGAAAACCAGTGATGGTATACAGCTAACTGCATTCAAACAGCGAACTCCATAGCCTATGTGAGAACCAAAAACTGTGTTCTTGGGGTTGTTGGTGGGTCTCTGCCTCAAGTCATGGTCCCAGAGGGAAGAGATGAGGCTGTGACACCTGCGCACAACCTGATAGGAATCTTTTCCTCTAATTTGACCTCTGAATTAAAAAACCACAAATGACAGTAAACTACAGCTAACTACTGAAACAGATGAACATAAATAGGAAGTTATTCAAATAAATGAACAGAACCAGAAAGTTGCTTAGCCAAATGAATCAGAACCAAAGCTTCTTGAGTAAATGCATCAACAAACCATGAAACTAATTAACAAATAAACAGAACAGAATTCTATGCTAGAATAACAGAATAGTAAATAGGAGTTGTGGTTGCTTGGGTCGAGCCCGAACTCAAGAGCTTCAGCCCTTGAAGTTTAACTCAGAGGTGGCTTAAATAGAGCTTATCTTTATTACATAAACCATGCATTACAGAGCAAATTCACAAGTCTTTGCAGTTCAGAAATAAAACAGAGTTTTAAAAATTAAGTTTGAATCCTAGTGAGGTCCTAAGCCTCTCTATTTATACATATGAAGTCTCCAACAACTTCCTCTCAAATTAGGGTGGTTTGGCTCCCAACTCTAAATAAATTGTTTTCTATCCTTTTCACTTGCTTGGCTGTCTTTTAGTCCTCATGATGTGGTTTTTTTCACTCCGAGCTAGTGGAGGAATATTCGAATGGAGGGGTAGTAGATGAGGAGGATTAACCTCCTATAATTCCTCTACCTTGTCCCATTTGAGTCTTGACCAAGGTATTTGCTATATTTCTTCGCTTTTATCCTTTATACCTACATTTCTCCTTGCTTTTATCTTTTATTCCTACATTATATGCACATTAGAACACAAAGCAAAATATCCAACTCTAACTAATTTCATAAACAAAATATAATCAAAATTATGCAATAAATTGTAAGAATAGTTGGTTTGACTAAGTTAGGAGGTGAATTAAGGCCAATTAAGGCCCATATAATTACTCAATAATGAGACTCATCACCATGAATGTGATAAGGGTGAAGTCAAGCTCGAACTTTGAAGCCAAAGCTTCACCTGTTGCTCCTCCTAAGGTCTTATTGCTCGAATTTTTGTATGGACACCTAGTGGCATAGTGCCCAAGTTCATGAAAATCGAAGAATTTTATTTTGGACAAGTATTTCTTCTTGCCCCCATGGTTGGATTCTGGTTTGGTTTGAGATTTATTCCTTTTCACTTCTTTTCGTTTCCATCCAATGAAAATATTTCTTCATCCTCACCCTTGGATGAGGTTCGATCTCTTGTATTCCACCTTATCACCTCTTGTACCAAATAATACCATAAGTGTTCTCAATTCTATAATTTCTCCCTCCCGTTCACCAAGCCCTGGTAGCTATGACAGCTTTTGGGAAGGCGTAGAAGAGCTAGGCTTACCAAGTCATCTTCTGCAACATTAACACCAACCCCAACAAGTTCATCATGAACTTGTGTAAATCTACTAAGAGACTGCGGGATAGTGTCATTCTTCTGCATCTTGATAAATCAAAGTTTATCCTTGAATACCGACTTCCTATGGTCACTAATATTCTCGAACAATTATGTCACTGATTTCCACATTGTGAATATAGTTTCTTTCCCATGGATATTTGAGAAAATATGGTCTCATACTACCTCCAATATGATTCTGCTCATCTTGGCTACATCTTTCTTCCATTGGGCTAGGTTTTGTGCATTAGATTCTGCTAGTTTTGGAACATCTTTCTTGATGTATTATAGAAATCCATTGTCATCAAGAATTGCCTCCATGCAATGAAATTAGAGTTGCCTTCCAATGCATTCTCTAGTCTCATCCCACTGAAGGTAATCTTCCCAACTCTAGAGAGATCCTGCTACACTGGACTACAAATTCAACCCTCCTGAGAAACAACTTCAAAATTTCTATTCTAATGTGAATCATACTTTGATACCATGTAGAAATTACGATGTATAATTGTAACTGCTCATGAAATTTTAATCTAAATCACAAGAAAGAATCCTACTCTATTACTCTACGGAACACAATTTAGAACATCAATCACAAACATGCAAAGATAAATACCACACACACACAATATTTTCCTAGGGGAAGGAAATTTGCTAAAAACCCCTTTTCCCACTTGTAGTAATAGGACGAATAGAGATGTATTACAATTGCTTGCTTGGAATGAGCACAACCGGTAAGTGAATAACCTATCTCTCTGCTCACTAAGAAGATTTAACCCAGACTTAGTCAATTTCTGCCTCTACTTGCACCCATATTTCCTTGTGCAATTGCTGAGGAAATTAGGCCCCGATTATTTAGGAATTTCCCCCAAAATGATTATGCAATTCCCAAGTTTGATCATCTGATTACATGCAACACTTTTACACTCAAGACTAGTTTACAACTGATGTTACACTACCTTGGAATGTCCACCATAGTCAAGGAACTCGAATTATCTTCATGCACTAGCTATTTTTGGTTGATTGATCAGTTAACTAGATGATCACTGAGTTAGGCTGAAGTCTCACTACACAATTGACCTTCCACTAGTTCCTCCAACAATTAGAACTAGTTTAACTGAAAAAAAAAAAACTTGAAATAACTAACATTGATTGCTACAAATTAGCAATCACACATGCTTAATTGAAATCCAACTCCTATAACTTGAATTTACTTAGCTAACTGAGTGACAAGAGTCATGTCACCTTAGTTAACTGCATCCAATTTGTTTACTGATGTGGAAATTTGAATTTTCTCAATTTGATCAAGGAAAAATCAAATTGAGACTTTCTTGTTTCATTTTTCAACAACTAAAGCCTTAAACTCAATAAAATGAGAAAACACTTCAAACTTATCTTCCAAAAAAATACACCCATGTCTTCCTAGAATAATGCACCTTTCCAAAAGACATAGGCTCTATTGGTCCACACAAATCTTAACACATCAATGCTAGACATTCTCTAGTCTTCCTTGTTTTATTTGAAAAAGTGTCCTTGTGTTGTTTCCAAAAAACACCATTCACATACTTTATCATCCAACTTGCAATAAGGAAGACCATTCACCATGTTCTGCATTCTTAGCAGCACCAAACTTTGAAAATTCAGATGTCCCATCCTTAAGTGCCAAAGTTTACTATTTGATTCCTCTGTGACTTTCAAACTCTATGAATTACTTGAATCAAAAGAGATCTTGAAAATTTTGTCTTCACTCATTTCACCTCCTGCAACAATTGCATTTTGATTCAACTTATCCATGATTAAGCACACTTTATTATCAAACACTAACTTGTAATTTTGCTCCAGCATTTGTCCTATAGAAAGTAGGTTCTTCTTCAATGTTGGTGTTAATAAAGAGTCCCCAATTAACTTCTTTTTTCCATGCAATGTTGGTATTGCAATTCTGCCTTTCCCTTTCACTTCAAAAACACTATCATCACCAAAGATGAATTTACCAGAATAATTGTCATTAATTTTGGTAAACAACTCCTCTTGAGATGTCATATGACTTGAGTATTGTTGATTCCCAATTTGGCTCGTTTTTTATAGTATTTTTGAGGCCTTAACCTCCTTATTTTGAACCCTTCTTATCTTTAAAAACCCTCTTTTATTATATTTTGTGTGTTTTGACCAAGAGGGTGTTGTGAACTTGAAAGAATGCAAATTATTTCAAAATGTATCATTTTACTTTAATTCCTAAGTATTTTTGAAGCTAAACATTATCTAATCGAAGCACCTACAATGTCAAAGCAGTTGACCACATATTGTGCAAATCAACCATTTTCAGAAGCAGTTCCAATATTCCTTCAACTACTCTGCAATTTCCTGGAGTCATCGATTTCCTGTAGATGCAGAGATTTTCTATAGTCGCCAATTTCCTGTTGATGCGTATATTTCCTGCAATTCACCAATTTCCTGTAGATGCAGAGATTTCCTATAATCGCCCCTATTTCCTGCAGCTGCTCCACAATTTCCTGCAATTCCGCCAGTTTCCTGTAGTTGCAGAGATTTCCTATAACCGCCCTGATTTCCTACAGCGATTTCCATGATTGAGCATGTTCTGGTCAGGCTCGAGGAGAATGAAGACATGGTTTTTGTTGAGAAAGTCAATAATATGGATGTTGTACTATTGGTTGCCTTAGAAATGCCATTGAAATTGCACAAACCTTCATTCCTTTTTCAAGTGGATGTATTAAGAGGCAGTGCCTGCAGCTTCACGAAATATGTTCGATCCATGCTTTCAGTCATGGATTGAACTCATCATGCTTATTTCTGCTATCTTTGCCATATATTGTTAGTCACCAGTTGTAGGATGTTATATTTTCTTATTTGAGGTATATTATGCCCATGTATTTGTATAAAAGTCCTTTATGTTTATTAGGGGAGGAGCGGAGGATCTGGAGAGAAGAAGGACAGATTGAATATATCAGACCTGTATGATTGTATATTTTCCAAATTAATATAATACTTGATGTTCTACTGAATTTCATTGAGTAACTCATTTCGTAGTTGAAGGGGCTGTGAGTAAGGGAGGAACCCTTTTACTCACAACTCTTGTAGTTGCAGATTTGTTTTATTTCCATTTATTTTTGTCATGCATTACTAGAATTAATACATAGTTTGCAGTTCTCTTTTCTAATTTCTAACATCTTGTGAATGATGGTTAAATGTGAGATCATTTGATGAATGATTTGGAATTGTTGAATATGCTTTCATTTCTATTATGCGAAGTGCGAATTGAGTTAATTGTTGTTGTTCGGGTTTGTATCTTTTCTGGATCTGCATCAACAATTCTATGTGTTGTAGAGAGATGAATTATCTACTCCATAGCCTTTGCTGCTAAGTATTGATGAGGAAAAGAGTTCTTGAAGCTGTGTGTGTGTGTGATTTTATTTGGAACAACACTTACGGTATTAGCCTGCATATATTTTGCACAACATCTCACAAGCTTACCTACCCCTACTCGATAATTTATGTCTGTCAAATTATAAGTCTATAATTTTCCCGCATTACTAGAACTAGTTCACAGTTTGCAGTTCTCTTTTCTAATTTGTAACAGCTTGTGAATGATGGTTAGATGTGAGCTCATTTGATGAATGATTTGGAATTATTGAATATGCTTTCATTTCTGTTATGCAAAGTGTGAATTGAGTTAATTTTTGTTGTTTAGGTTTGTATCTTTTTTGGATCTGCATCAATAATTCTAAGTGTTGTAGAGAGATGAATTATCTACTCCTTATCCTTTGCTGCTAAGTGTTGATGAGGAAAAGAGTTCTTGAAGCTGTGTGTGTGATTTTATTTGGACCAACACTTACGGTATTAACCTGCATATATTTTGCGCAGAATCTCACAAGATTACCTACCCCTAGTCGATAATTTATGTCTGTCAAATTATTAGTCTATAACTTGCCCCAACATTTTGGTGTCATTATCAGTGAGGTGCTAAGGATACTCGAAGTGTTTTAGTATGGTTTCTTTGTTTGAATTTTTTAGGACTGGGGAGTCGAAGTGTTAAGATCCGGGGTAAGGCCTATGCACCTGCAAAGATCAGAATTCAACAAAGTCGTGTCTTGATTGTTTGGTAAGTAGAATTTTTTTCAATTTTCTACATAATATATGAATAGGTTCCAATATTTTCAAATATTTTTAGTGGTGATGTGAGCACCACTTCGTCCACTAATAATCTAGTAAGGGAGAGGAAGTTCGTAAAGAACAAAGAAACAAAGGAATCCAACAGGAGGCTTACAACAGGGTTTGATAGTTGATCCTAAGAGGATTAATGGTCCCACAACAAATTCTTCTGCCAGAAAATCTTCTATTGCTTCTCATTCATAATTTACAATGGCACCTCAAAGGCCATGGCAACCATGTCCTACAGGCATGTTACAACAACATTTTCAATTTCCTTATGCCTAGAATCGGATGTGGAACATTCCAATGCCTTGGCAGCCCTAGCCTTGGCCAGGGAATTTCCCTTACCCTATTGCACCAAATTATTTCCCTCAAAACTTTTATGTACAACAAATGGTAAAGCAACAACTTCCTGCCCAGCCAGTATCTAATCTCAACAATAAATCCATCCAATCTACTCACAATATTGGAATGGCCATTTATCCCACTTATTCTACCGATTACATTGCACCTCAGCCTCTGCAGGAAATTTATGTACCTTTGTTGTAGGAGTTTCCTGCGTCTCTGTAGGAAATTAAACTAAGGTTAGGAAAAGTGGTGACCCAACTAGAAAATATTGAAGAGATTATAGAGGGAGAAATCCCTCATACACCTGAAATAGAAAGTGTATAAGAAACAACAGAAAAAAGATCATAAGAACCTCCCTTATCTCAAACTGTCCAACCTCCTTTTCTTGAGAAGTTGGGGGTGGAAGAAATGACAAAACAACTTGAATTTGATCTAGTATCCAAGTTAAGAAATTTATGCATCAAGTTTCCTTTACTGCACGCGATTAGGGATATCTCAATCTATGCTAAAATATTTAGGGAACTATGTATCAAAAAGATGGGGAGAAAAAGGAAAGAACCCTCTACAATTCAAGTAGGTGGGAAAATTGGAAGCCTTATGTCTACCGGATTTACCACAGAAAAATATGCAGACCCTGGAATTCTTGTGGTTACCACCTTCATCAATGGATATCCAATAATGAATACTTTATGTGATTTAGTTGCATCCATTAATATAATAACAATCGAAACATTGCCTCATATAGGATTCTTTGATTTTCCTCCTACCCATACTGCATTATAATGAACAGATAGATCTAAGGTCAAGCCAAAGGGTGTTTTGGAAGACATTTTCATTTCATTAGATTCCTAGGAATATCCTGTGGATTTTTATGTTCTTGAGCCTAAGACAAATTTAGGGAGGTACCCTTTGATCTTGAGGAGACCTTGGTTGGCCACAATGGATGCCTTCATGAGGTGTAGCTCAGGGAACATGACCATCACTCATGAGGCTGAAATTAAGCACATCAATCTATATCCCCCTGCCAAACCCCTCTTTAATTCAGAAAAGATTCATTGGGATGAGGAAGAACTTAATTCAGAAATTATTTAACCAATTTTGACCATAGCTCAAGCTATGGGCCTTCAAGAAAATATTGGGGATAATTTAATTAATTGCTCTATTTCAAACCCTGATTTTTCCCAGCATTTAGAGGGGTAGTCAAGTCATGAGATAGATGTCATTGTTGAGCATAACTTCCAAACCCATAGTACAAAAGTTGAAATAGATTCATCCCTCCTATCTATATTTCCTGCAGAATCAACAACTGAAGGTGGAAGCAAGGTAATTGAGATCTTTCTGGGAAAAACTTTAATTATCAATTCTGCCCTAACTTATGAACAGGAAAATCGATTAACTGAGATATTGAAAGATTTTTCAGACACATTTTCTTCGGAATATGTAGATACAAATATCATACTTGGTATCTTCTCTGATATTTTATATGATTGCATAAAGGTTTATATGGATGATTTTATGGTGGTGGGTGATACTTTTGAAGAGGCTTTACTTAATCTTAGGAAGGTTTTGCAAATATGTAGAGAGACTAATATTTCATTAAGCAGTGAAAAATGTTTTATAATCATGACTCAAGGCGTTATCTTGGATCATCATGTTTCTGTTGCAGGAATTAAAGTTGACCCAACAACAAAGGAAGTGATATTGAAGAAGAAATAGCTGGAAATGGTGGGAAAGGGGGTCATTCCTTTCACTATCTCTTCTTGATTTTCTACTGCAATAAACTGATCTTACTTTGTTCCTTCTTGTGCTCATTAAACAATGAGAAGAACGTCTGTTGGGTATAGGTTTATTCCTTTTTCCGGGTCTAATGGACTAGTTACGAAAAATGAGCCCCCTTGGAGTCTTTTTTTGAGTATTTCAGACTCTCTAAAATTGAAATCTGGCAAGCATAAACTGTCCTCGACTCGTCAAAATAACAAGTCAATGGACCCTTAGAATAAATTTCGTTTTTCAAGCAATTTTTGGTTTTCTCGTGTTGGACTGATGTGGAATTTCTTAAGGCCCTCCTTCCAACGATCTTGGCTCATCAATATTAGCAAATTATCTGGGTTTCAAGATTGGAGACTAGCAATGCCTTGAAGCTTGTATACCTTAAAGACAGGCTATATCGTCAGCAACAATGGGGATTCATTATGGCTCCTTCACTGTTGGATCCTATAGGGGGTTCAATAACAACTCATACATTCACACCTGATAGGATGCATCAGATGCACCTTGGTCCTCGCTCTCATCATTGGTGACGAGCCTCACTTTGGTTAACAACTGACCTTAATGGCTGGTAATCCAGTGAGTTCATTGTTCATTCGACCTCAGCCTATTTATTCGTGTGCAATGAAATGTACAAGAGGGGGAGAATATGGTTTCCTATAGATGGAATTCTTGCAGAACATTCCAGTCGTAGCATTTCCGCAGCAAAAACAATTATTGCCTAAAGAATGAATTTCAAGCAGAGAATATTCTACAAAATATGGAAAGTACCAGTTATCATCATTGTTATTTGAGGCCACGTAGCTATATGATCTTTCATCTAATATGATTTCAAAGTGGTTCATAATTTCAAAGTAAGTACAGGCGTCATCAAATGTATTGATAGTTATAAGGTAAGATCGAAGGTACGTTTTGACGTTAGAATACTTAGGGTAGAAAAGTAATGGTACTAAACTTTTTAAATTTTCATGAATTTAAGTCATGGCTACCTTCACAGAAAAGATAGCCTTGACCGTTGGTATCTTACACAAATTCCCATTCCGAACTATTATTCTGATTTTCACGATGTTATATTCCCAATGTTTATCTGGCAGAACGGATCATGATGACAATCATGATCACGTTCCCCCATAACTCAAAGTTTCCCCTTACTCCCGAGTCTTTCTGAATTAAACCTTCTTGTTTTCATTGGGTTTGAATTATTTCCGCCTAGTTTTAGTAACAAGGGAAACTGTTGGGTGAAACTCGAAGCTGAAAGGGCACCCTCGTGCCTGCTAAACGCTTTACGAGGATCCACGCTATAAAGTTAGTGATTAAATAGGCTGCAGAGGGCATAACCCGTCAAGACTGAGGAACCAAGTCTACCGCAGTCCTCCTAGGGACAATGTGATGATGAGGGGACCTCTAAGGAATTAATGAGGTCAGTGTTTCTCAATGGGTGCTCCAAAAAAAAAAAAAAAAAACTTGAAGGAGAATAGCTTGCAATTGTAGAAAGATGTGGAAGAATGGAAAGCGAAAACATCAGAAGGCTTTCCGTATTATGAAGAAACATCAAGTTCAGATTGGTCATTTGCCGAAGAAGAATGAAAAGTATTGGAACTCGGTACAGAAAGCAGAATCTAGCAAGGCACATCTAGACCATCTTGCTACAGCAGTTGCGGTCCAAAACAAGGACTGCATTTTCTTCCTGGAGGAACATTTTTTCTTGCATAAGAGACCCGCAAGAATCTAGGTGTGGGGGAGATGTTGAGTCCCAATTTCGCTCATTTTTTATAATATTTATGAGGCCTTAACCTCGTTATTTCGAACCCTTCTTATCTTTGAAAACCCTCTTGTATTATATTTTGTGTGTTTTGACCAAAAAGGTATTATAAACTTGAAAGAATGCAAATTATTTCCAAATATATCATTTTACTTTAATTCCTAAGTATTTATGCTCCATACATTTATGATCAATTTCTCTCTCAAACTTCTTTCAAAGCCAAAGACTAGATGTTGTTGTTATTCACCATGTATTTATAATCACAATAGCCTATGTGAAAAAACTGTAATACAATACGAAAATTTAGAGAAAAGAGAAAATGGTGGTGTATTGACTTATTCACTGAAGTCAGAAGTCAAGCTGGGGAAGGAAGTGGTAGAAAATTTTCAAAAACTTAATTGGAATTTTGTGGTGGTGTTCAAAATATTAATTGGAATTTTGCGTCATTCACATAAATGCAATTCTACATGATCAGAGAAGCAAGACAGAGGTAGAAATGGACAAAGGAAAAAATTGTTGTACTAGAAAATCATTCGAACTTCATTGAAATTTTGTAAGCTGCATACCTGGAAAAAAAACAAATCAGAGAAAAATGGGCCTATTGATATTGACTCCGAAAAAGGAGAATGGAGACCTAAAAATTTTCTAGATATTGATAGAAATTTAATCGTGTAAACACGTAAGGATCTTGACTCGGAAAATGGAGAGTGGAGACCGAAAAATGTTTCAGATATTGATAGAAATTCAACTGTGTAGATATCCCAAGGAAAAACAAAGAGAAATGGATGTATTGATTGATTTGATTTTGGATAAAAAGAAATTGGGAAAGTGGAAAATGGGGCATTTGATTTTGGCAGGGTAAAATATTCAAAATTTAATGATGTAGATCTGGAAAAAAAAATAGAAATTTAATGATGTAGATTTGAAAAAATAGTTGGAAATTTGTAATGCAACGGAGTGAGGAAAGTGGCAAAAAGATCTTTCTAGGAAATGGGCGTCTCGACTTGACCGGGAAAAGAGAAAGTTAACATTGATTGTGAAACTTCACAGATACGGTGGAGACCGATAAATCCGACTATTATTGGAATTGCAGTAGTCTATAATGCGACTTTTTGAAAGCCTTTCCGGCGGATCTTTCCGGCCAAAATCCGGCAGCAATTCATTGGAATCCCATGTTTGATAGCTAGTTTCTGCACAATCAATGGCTCCCAGGGGTTTTTCAGGGCGCTGAATCCAAATATGCAGTTAAAAAACCATTTTAACTGCTAAAAAACAAGATTTAACATCATTTCTTCCGCCGGATTCCGTCACCGGAATCTCCAAAAAGTCGCATTATAGACAACTCCATTGGAATTTTGTTCAGTCTATAGAAATTCAATCGTTTGAGTTTTGTTTAGTTGATATAAATTCATTCAGACGGTAAAACGAGAGAAAAAGTGGGGAAATTATTTTGGGAAATTCGCATATTTTTTTCGTAATTTCATATATAAAAAATTATTTAAAATTTGTATATTTTTTAATATATCATAAATTTATTTTAAATTTGGATTTATCAAGAGTTAAGATAGATTAAATCTCTTTTCATTTTAAAAATATTTGTTTATAAAATATTTGATCTCTTTATGTTTGGTAAATTTAGAGTTAAGATGGATCAAAATGTGTTATTCTATAACTAGTACAACCACATTAAAAATAATAATGTGGTTGATCTAGCCAAAGGCTTCATAAATATAACAAAAAAACTATTGCAACACAAATAATGTCTTACCAATGTACAAATTTCCCTGATTAACCATGTAGAAAAAGGTTATGGGTCAACTTTAACTTGAGAAAAAAAAAAGGAATTACACATCTTATTGTAAAATTGATCATTTTGCTAAATAAAATTTGCTCAGTTTGTTAAATAAAATTTGCTTATATATTAATTTCCCCATCTAATTAGAATATGAACTTATTAGAATTGAAATAATCTCAAATTTTTAGGAAATTGGCAGGCAAGCAAGTGGCCAGAATCTAATTTAATTTAAGGAAAATAAAAGGAATTGTAGATCTTATTTTAAAATGGATCATTTTGATCAAGAAAATTTTCTTATATATTAACTTTCCCGTCTAATTAGAATATGAATTTATTAGAATTGGAATACTCTCAAATCCCTAGGAAATTGGTGGGCATGGAGCCACATGGCATGAATATAATTTTTTAATTTTATTAAAAATTAATGCAACCTAAAAAACTTTGTAACAACGAAATATGAACTTATTAGAATTGGAATACTCTCAAATCCCTACAAAATTGGTGAGCATGGAGCCACATGGCATGAATATAATTCTTTTAATTTATTAAAAAATAATTCAACCTAAAAAACTCTGTAACAACGATAAACATTCAGACAAAGCATATGTTGAGCATATTCCTTTAAAAATCAATCTAGGTCATCAATTAAAAAAAATGTCAAAAAATCCTCATCCACCTTAAGTTGAAATAGGAAGACTTCAACAAACAATTACACCACTACAATATCTCTCCATCCTTTTTGGTTTTAGATTTAGTTTAAAAAATTGTTATTAAATAAAATTAAAATTAAACTATTTTGATTTTGAAACAATCGTGATTTTTGGGCAAGTGGTTTTGAGAAGCCTATGATATTGTAACCAAGCCTATTAAGTTAATAATATCATGATAAAATCGGGGTAAATATCTATGGTTAAGAACCTTGTTATATGGTAAGTTTATTGTAACTAGTAATTGCCCCTAAAAGTGCTAAAGTACACTGAAGGAATAGAAGATTGGGGAAGATCATCTGGCGACTCACTCCAATGTAAGCATCATTAATCATTTCTATGGGTGGAGCAAGATTGCTTCTAAATAAGAATATGTAGTCAACATATATGTAAAACTACTCAGAGACATTAGAAAGGGACATCCAAATATCTGAACAAGATTCCACCTGTTAGATTTTAACAACCAATGAGCAGAATTACGCTGCTATTAGGATTGAAGAAGGAATTTTCAATATTTAGAAAGAAGTCAACGTCAATTCCTCTGGTACAATCTAGAGCCAGATCAAGAGGAATGAGAATGACAACAAAGGTGGAACTGGAATAGAGTGGCGTTCTTTTAGACATGGAAAGAAGGGTGCTCTTCTAGGAAAAGAAATCTAACTTAGCTAATCATTTTCTCGTTAAGTTCATTTATGTGCTAATTTGGAACTTCCAGGTTCTTATTTTTGTAAATATGAGAACTGTGATAATATAAAATTCCTTTTAGAAGGAAAAAAAATTCAAGTGAAATACGTAACACATCTCCCATGTGGTGAAAGAACTAAGTTCTAATAACTATTGTTCTAGATATGGCTACTTATCTAGGGAATTAGTATTCAAGTCATGAAACTATCTGGGAAGGAGGCATTCAAAAGGTTGACTTGTTTAGGTCATGTAGCAACTGAAATTAGTGTTTGATGAGCCCTAAAACACTGATATGGATGATGGGAGTGATATGCCCAAATGGATTCGTAACAACTGCCCCCTAAAGCATGAAGTCGAAAAATGTAAATCTCGAATGAAATGCTTTACGATGTGATGGGGAGGTTTCGAAGTGGAAGGTGACCTGCATCAATTATAATACATATATCATGATATTTTTATTTTTTCATGAATCGTTGAGGGAAGGCATACCCATGCTCAGCATATAAACTTTCATTACATGTACATAGACAGTCGTCTACAGATATAGACCCATGAATGGATGACCAAGTGTAAGGCCATTGTACATATGATTTAGTACTCCTGAAATCGCAGCCCAAATGGATGAAACTAGATCCAGGGGTCTTCTATCTCGTTCAATCATTCGCTCAAGTACGAGTCTAACCATGTGAATATGTGATCTGAAGTTGAACATGGGAATACACCGTCTAGATACCAACCAATGATGTAAGTCGTTAACATACGCGAGAGAAATCACCAATAATGATAATGATCCTCAAGGTACTATAGCACATTCTACATGGTGTGAATGGATGTTTTGATGTCGAACACCATACAAAGTATTTTGGTCGAAGGCCAATGATGTCAACCTATCACAGGAAGCGAGAAACTTGTCATTGATGTATGCAAGTCTCAAGGTACTGGAAGGGTGTTTCTAAGTCAACTTCTTGGATAATGTGTTGATGTCGACAAGAAGTGACTCGTCGCAGGAGGGCCTTGATGTATCCCACATCAACGACACGAAACGAGCGTAATGCTTTTGGAGACGGAATTTGATTAACGACACAAGGTTCAGGAATGGCAGTCATGAAAATAAAGGTTTATGGTATTGCAAAGGATTAATTTTAACAGGATGACTTCTATTGAACATGTCGGTGACACTGAAATGAATTGGTAGCATTGACCCAAAACAAAGTGATGGATGGTATGATAGGCCAACAGTATGATCACCATCAAGCTAACAACCCAACCTAAGTAGTCACAGTGATGAAGTGAAAGTATCGTGTTTAAGAGCGACCTGCTACCATAAAGTGGTTTACCCCTTTTTCCATTTCTCCCAGTCATTGCTGACCAATACCTCTTTATTTTTTATCAAGCTTGAGGAGGATAACATATGCTTGTTGTAAAATTCTACCCTTCGGGTGAATCCATCACTATGTGATGTTTTGACGAGTCTAGCGAAGGTGAAACTCAGTCTTGTCATGATCGACAAGTTTGTCGCTATTTTATGTTTTAACGATTTTAACAACAAAGATAACTTGGTCCTTTTCATATTTATAGAGTTTGAAAAGAGACGAAAAGAAAACCCCACAAGTTCTTTTTCGTAGATTTGTATCTCAAGCCCGAAAAAGCGTAAAACAATGCGAGAGAGAACCTATTGACCATGTTCAGTCAACGTATTCCTTTTTCGTAAATAATCTATCTCAGTCTGGAAAAGGGTTAAACTTATACTGAGTAGATGTCATTTCCAATCTGTTAACGAGCTGAAAAGGACAAGTGATCGGCAATATTTTCATATTTAGAGAGTCTAAAAAGAGCTTAAAGATAACTCCACTTTGAGGAACGAGTGGGGTCTAGGATAGAAACTAGTTTAAGTGATGTTGGAACTTCTCAAAACATGTTGATTTATGTGAAGATGCTGGCTAATAAGACCACTCATTGCAACTGTTCTTCAAAAAGGGTAAAACAACCAAGTGAAAGTGTATGACCGGCCAAGCAGATAGTGACGATGGAAGGAGAAAAAGCAAGGTTCATCTGAAGGAAAAAGCTGATAGAATGGCAGTCACGAGGGTTAAAATGGAGATGGGTTCATTTTTACACAAGCTTGAACCATAGGGAACTATGCTTGGATTCAGTTTCATGTTTACACAAGCTTGAAACGAAAAACTATGCTTGGATTCAGTTTCATGTTTACACAAGCTTGAA
>APFE031296983.1:36489-63393 GCA_000404065.3 Pinus taeda
ACGTCACCCCGCTGCCGTCATCTGTCGTACCGCTGACGTCACCCACCAAAAAGCGCGCAAATGCGAAATCGCAGCTTAGGAAGCCCGGATTCAAAATCTGAGGCAGTTTTTGATGCGCGATTAGCGCTAACTGCGCATCGCTATGGAAAATAGGCCAAAATAGGGAATCTTTTTCTTCAACAGTCATTTTTGCCTCGAAAGGGCAGAAAAAGGGCAATTTAGCATTTTAAAAGTGTATCAGAAGTAGAAAGAAGCCAGATTGCATGTCAAAGAGTATCAGTGTTGCGGTAAAGTGTATCAGTGAAGATTTTCTCAGTGCTCAAAGCTAATAAAACATTAAAGAGCCCCCAGCAAATCAAAGAAACAGTAAAAGCCATTTAAAGCCTCTGAAATCACAGTTACTGCACATCAAAACCACTCAAGAGCAGTGGAGCAGAGACCAATGCACAGTTAGGATAAATGGCCAGCACATAACAGCAAAGAACACATTCCTACTCATTTTTGAAGCAGTTGCCCCAACGGAGCACTTAGATAAATATTTCATGCATTTACTTCAAGATAAGATGAATTAAAGCACTCATTTCCCTCAGATCTATTTAAGATCTGCTGTAATAAATATTTCTTAGATATTTTCTCTATATATACGACCCTTTGTATGGAGAGGTGGGGGTTGGAGGGTTGGTTAATGCACTCCAAGAGAGACTCGCTCTGTATCTGATATGTTTCACTTAATCAAAGATTGTTGAAAGCTTGGAGAATGGATTGTTTGATGTGTTGTTGATGTCTCTGAAGAGTGAATGAGGGAAATCTTGTGCTGCTTTCTGAATCAATAAGTGTTCCTTACCTCTGTTATTTCAATTTCACATATGCTCAATTCACAGAACGAAAGTTTGGTTTAGAATTTTCTTACCTGCACTCTATGCTCAGTTTCTGTGGTTTCTTAATGTTTTCCTCTTGATTTAGGCATAAATATGGATTCCTTATGGCTCATATTTTCTCTAGTTCACATATGAATGACTGTTAACTAGGAATTCTTAGCTGTTATTAGGTAGAGCTCATTCATCTTTCTTCTGCTAACCTGATTGAGAGATTCTTTGTTACCTATCATTTCTTAGCCTGCAATCCATCTTCATTTACCTTAAGTATTTTTTCATGAGCAGCTACCTTGCCCCTTTTTCCTCTTGTGACCAAGAGAACACACCAGTAGTCTTACTCCACGACTCCATGCCCAATGGTTTGAAACTTGTCACACTATGCATTGCCTCTCTACTTGAAAGCATCCTCCTTCCACCCAAACACAAACAAAACCCCTTGAACCCAATCACTAGCCTAAAATCATCATCAACAAAGCTAAAATCATGAAGAGAGAGCCCTCTCTGATTGCAGGTAGGCTAGAACCTGTAATCCAAAGATTGTTTTATGGTTACCTCGGCCGTATCCCTTCAGGAGCTTAGGGACAACCTGAGTGATAACAGAAGGCAACCTTGATGATATTAGAGACAAGGTGTGTGATGCCACAGTGGAACTACTACAATACTTTGAACATCAGCAACAACCGATGCTAAGTACTATTCATAAGGATCTGCTCGAGCTATAGATTCATATGAGTAGGATCCAGGTGAGCACAGGGTAGGTAAACACTCCATAGACAAGCTTGGCGTGAGGGACCAGTCAGGAAGTAGAGATGGTTAGGTCACTTGATCTTAGGGTAGTCACGCTACTAGATGGATCCTTGAGCATGAAGGCGGCAGATGACAAGGTCATCCTAAGTTCTTTGAAGAACATCAGCCTCAACATCACACTGCTACCCAATCAATATCTTCACACGTTGCAGGCAGGTGTGAAAAAAGAGTTCAGAGCACGAGAGAAGAGCGTGCTAAGCCTAATTATTGAATATAGGGTGAACAATGAGCAGATATTCACCAAAAAAACAGAGGCATTGCAGGAAAAGGAGAAAATTCAGGCGCAAAGCGCCCAGCTAGCGGACGTGGTGGAAGAAGCATGCAAGATGGTTCTAAAATTGCATATCCCAAACAAAGAACCATTGGAGGAAAAGATCAAAAAACTTTTTGCTGGTGTGCGCGATGCCAAGGTGGAAATTGCTAGAGTCTAGTTTGATCTGAACATGAATATAATAGAACTGGAGCTCAAGTCGCAACCTTCAACCCCGGCAGAGATAAGGGATCAACATGAAGTTGTTTTCAAGGATGGAGCTGGACTACACCGCACTGTTTGAGTAGGCTATGGGAGTAGTGACGAGCCTGTAGGAGGATCCCACCTTGCAGGTATTAAATATAGAAGTCTGCGAGCTCCAGCAGCAGTATGATGAAGTAAGGGTGACGATGCGTACCGTTGCTACAACACAACGCCTTGTGAAGCAGCAAGATGCTAAGTAGTTGGTTACACAGGTGGAAGCAGCATAGAAGAAAGAGGCAGCCCTTAAGGCTAGATTTTTTCCTTGGTTGGATGAGGCCTACATAGTCTCTTCCAATATTCAAGAAAAATTGGAAAACTTGTATATTATACAGCAGAAGATCAAACATGACAGTGCGGGACCAGCCACAAAGTAGCTGGTAGAATGGATCAAGAAGGCAGCCACGCTGAGCACAGTTGAAGTAGCGGTTGCAAAAGTGGAGTTGGGGGATCTTCGCAGCAAGATCTCCATGCCAACAAAGTGACTTGAGGGTGAATCACAATTTTTGTGTTGGGGGCCTATTGGGATGGGGTCCCCTAGGTCAATTTTTGGGCAAAAGCTCAAGTTTTGTTGTATAAAAATGTAAAGTCTCCGAAAATTGTGGTCGTGGAGCATGTAGATAATAAAAGCGTAAATAAGGGTTTTACCCTTCTTTATGTAAGATAAGTCATATTTTTGTAGATCTACCCATGGTCCATGGACCATGGGATTGTAGAAATAGGTGTGCATTGGGGAGTCTAAGGCAGGATATCGATGATGAAGACGAAGGTAATGGGTTAATAGAAGGAGATCATAAAAGTCTTAGAGGAAGAAAAGGATATGCAGCTACATGCGTAGAGGCCTAGAGTAGAGTCTGTAGTTGAGTCTGCGGACCCCTGCAGTTGAGTGCAAAGGGAAGTCTTGAGTCTATAAGCTGAAATGGATATTAATAAAGAATATTATTACAAAAATTCTTGTGTTTTACCTATTTACTTTTGTTATGTATTAATGTGCTTTCTGTTGTGATAAATGATGGGTTTATGAAATAATGATGTATTGATGCACGAATTTACCTAATCTATATTATTATATGAATGAGATTAACGTTAATTGTTTACGTGAAGGTTATTTTGTTGTATTTTAAAGTTATTGAATACTTAAACTGATCTGAGTAATTATTGGGTTAAGAGTAAACTTTGTTGCGCATAAGTAGTTAAGTTACCTATACAGGGTCCATGAAAGCCAGACGTAGACCTTTTTGGAGGTCTAGAGGCTGATTAAAGGAAGTTACATTGATAATCCATAGAGGCTTATCGATCTACGTGAAGGCAGATTTAGGGCATAAAACTATGAAAGCATCAAGACTATTGCAGAACCAGGGACTTAAGAGAAGAAGTATTCAGGATGGCACAGAAGGACAATAAGATCCTAGAGGACTATGTACAGTAGTTTCATTATAATTTGCATAGGTCTAAACACAACGATTTAGATCACGAGATCTTGAATACCGTATCTATTAAAGGAATGAGGGACGATAGGCTTGATACCCTGAATCTACTAGGTAAAGGGGACATATCTCAGGAACCATTCATTGAAATTGTAAAGCTCTATCTAAGATGCTCTAGAGGATCATCTAAGGGAAGAAGCACAATCCAATATGCCTCTGCCCGAATACAAAAATTTGTAGGTGGAGGAGTAACAATAGAAGAGATCGGGAATTTATTCGAAAATTTCAAAATTGACATCCTTGGTACTCTATTTGCCTAGATAATGATAGCACAGATCAAGAAGACACGAGGAGAATCTGATACACCTATGGTTGTGTTATGTCTGAATTTTCGAAAGAAACATCCCAAGAGGGAGTGTGAAATGAACAGCATCAACGTGTGCAATACTTGTGAGCTATAATATTCTATAGGTCAATGTATGGAGTTTCCTAGACTGAAAGAAGTACTTAGAGAATCGAGTGAAGAATTTCAGTCTTCTTATTTCATCGCACCTAGGAGACCATGGCAGCGAATACCTCCAGGTATGTCCCAAGATTTTTCTTCTTTTAATTCATGGAACAATGCATATAACACTCAACAATATCCATGGAAATACTTTGCTCCTTCTCTAACACGGTTTCCTTCGCCTTGGAACCAGTGGTGCCCCTCTCCCTCTATTCAATACCCTCCATCTCAACCATACCCTTGGAATAAGAATTGGAGGGAGAATTCCTAGAGTACAACTTCACCTGGATAACCAATGCAGTAGCAGCTACAATTGCCCCCTTTCCAAACTCCTATTCCTGCACCACATGTGTGACCCCAACTACCTATGCAACCTAACCCTAACCTAAATAATAAAGCAGCACAGATCATAGAGGCTTGACCACCTTCCAGACTTACCTTATTACTCCCGTTGGACTTAATGAAATTCAACTGCGGTTGGGTAAGGTAATTAAACCGAATCACTCCCCTGTCATTGCCAAGGAGGAATGTGAACCTTCCAAAGGAGGTATAGTAGATCTTAAGGTGGTTGTTACACCTGTAACAGTCGATACATAGCAAATTGTTGCGTCTGCAACATCCAACCCAAAAAGAACTATTACTCCTGTAACAGCCAACTCGGGTAAGGCTGATACATCTTAGGAGCCGACTCAACTGTTATAACTTGGAATCCTTTGTATCCTCAGAGATTAACTAAGGCTGGAATGACCTCACAACCCGAATCTAATTTTCTTAAGGAGTTGCAAAATCTTCCCGTATGAATTCCTCTCTCTGCAAGCTCTTAAAGAAGTACCTATTTATGCTAAAATAATACAAGATCTATGTATTAAGAAACATGGAAGGAAGCCTAAGGAGCCTTCTACTATACATGTGATGGGAAAATTTCCTGAATTAATGTCTACTCAACCTCTTCTAACCAAGTATAATGATCCGGGAAACCCTACGATTACTATCTACATTAATGACCAACCCATAACTAACACATTGATTGATCTTGGGGCTTCCATTAGTGTGATGACAAAGCACCTCTTTACCACCCTGGGGCTACATGGGCTTAGACATACTCCTACTGTACTTAAATTAGCAAATAGTTCTCGTGTTAAACCCCAGTGGGATGAATTTGAGCTCAAATCAGATCTTTCCCTATCGCTCCTCACTTTGGGGAAGCCCAATATTTCAAGGATGAGGCGAAAGATGATATCATTAATGGTTTTATTAGTAACTCGCTTTCTATCACTTCCATTGAAAATTCAAAGGAGGAAGAGGAGGTAGAAGATATAAATTTTGAAAAAATGAGAACCACTCCGATGAATGACAGTAGTCCAACTGAAATAGAACCAGGAAAGTTTCTGAACATTAACCCCAACCTGACTGCTAAGAAAAACCAACTACTATTACAGCTGTTACAAAAATACAAAATGGAATTTGCATGGGACTATACAGATATGAAAGGGATTCATCCCATCCTATGCACTCACCATATTTATCTGAAAGATTGTTGCAAACCAATTAGACAACCACAGCGCCACATGAACCCTACATTGAAGGAGGTAGTGAAGAAAGAATTACAAAAACTCTTGAGTGTTAGCTTTATCTATCCGATATCTAATAGTCAATGGGTGTCTATGCTTGTCATTTTCCCTAAGAGGAATGGCAAGTGGAGAGTCTGTGCGGATTACAAGAACTAAATAAGGCCACTCAAAAGGACCATTTTCCTTTACCATTTATAGATCAGGCCCTTGACACCCTTTTTGGGAAAAAGTTTTTTTCACTTCTAGATAGTTTTAGTGGCTACAACCAGATATAGATAGCCCTAGAGGATCTGGATAAAACAACCTTACTTTCCCTTGGGGAACTTTCACATACAGAGTACTCCCTTTTGGACTCTGCAATGCGCTAGCAACTTTTCAGAGGGAAATACTAGGAATTTTTTCTGATTTGTTGAATCACTTCCTTGAAATATTCATGGACGATTTTACACCTTATGGTGATGCTTTTGAAGCATAACTAAATAATTTAGAAAAAATGTTGGAACATTGTGTACAGACTAATTTTTCTTTGAGCACTGAAAAATGTCACATGATGATCAATGAAGGGATCCTGCTAGGACACTACCTTTCTGCTGACGGGATCAAGGTAGAACCTACTAAAATAGAGGTAATACTAAAAATTCCAACTCACAAGATGCAAAAAGATGTACATAGTTTCTTGGGACATGCAGGGTATTATAGAAGGTTTACAGAGAATTTTTCAAAAAATGCATCGTCATTATTTTCCTTTCCCATGAAATATGTATACTTTTTGTGGACAGGAAAGTGTGTGCAGGCCTTTTTAAGCTGAAATGTTGTGTATCAGCAGCTTTAGTTTTATGTGGACCTAATTGGGAACTGACGTTTCACATAGCTACATATGCATCTGATATTGTTGTAGGTGTTGTTTTGGGCGAACTGGAGGACATGAAATCTTATGCTATTTACTACATAAGCAAGAATTTGACTCTGGTTGAGCTCAATTACACAGTGAGCAAGAAGAAATTCTTAGCATTAGTGAAGGCCATGAATAAATTTCGACATTATATTACTGAGTATCAAGTAATTGTACACATTGACCACTCTGCCATTCGTTTTTAATGAATAAGCAAATTACCAATGGTATAATTACACGATGGTTATTGTTGTTATAGGAATTTGATATCACAATTGTCGATAAACTTGGAAAAGATAATGTAGTAATTGATTTCCTTTCTAGGTTAACTATTGATGACAATTGAATTCCTACTGAGGATTATTTCCCTGATGAGTATGTATTTTCTATTTCTACTTATTCACCATGGTATGCAGATACAGCCAATTATCTTACTGTAGGGAAGTTTCCAAAATATTTTCCCTCCGAGGAGAAGAGAAATATCATACAGCAAAGTGCTACCTACACTTGAATATATAGGAATCTTTATCACACTGGACCGGATTTCTAGATCAGATGTTTTGTTAGGGAAGATGAGATCTTTGACATCCTTAATGCTTGTCACGAGGAACCTTGTGGAGGGCACTTCGCATACAAGAAGACAATATACAAAGTCCTTTTGACAAGGTATTATTGGCCAACAATATTTCAAGATACCAAGAATTTCATGAAAGGATGTGATAGTTTCCAAAGAATGGGCCAACTGTTGCAATCAGATGAGATGTCGTTACAGCATCAAATCGTCTTAGAGTTTTTTTATAAATGGGCCTTTGATTTTTTGGGGCCAATTAATCCTTCATCCAGACGGAAATCCTGCATTTTGGTCTACACCGACTATGTTACAAAATGGGTTGAGACAAAAGCACTAACCAGAGCCACGAAGAAGGTTGTTTTAGACTTCGTGTTTGAAGACATCTTCGTCCATTTTAGTATACCTAGGGAGATAGCCACTGATGGAGGGCCCCAGTTTACATCCCATATGATCCAAAAGTTGGTTGAAAAATATAAAATTCATCATAGAATCACAACAACTTATCATCCACAAGTGAATGCCCAAGTGGAAAGCACCAACAAAGTCATTAAGGGGATTCTTACCAAGACCATGGTCAGTCACCGAAGGAATTGGTTTGATAAACTTCTAGAATTGTTGTGGTCATACAGAGCTACGTGGAAGAATACCATGAGATTCTCACCATACGAACTTTTGTATGGTAAAAAACCCTTATTCCCTATTGAGTTCTAAATCAAGACATTGAGAACAACATTGCAGGTGAATTTGGATATGGCTATAGCACAAAAGAAAAGGTTGAGCCAGCTCAATGAATTGGAGGAGAAACGGCTAGTTGTTATCCAATAAACAGATATTATCTAACAGCAGAGAGCTAAGTGGCATGATAGTTTCATCAATAAGAAGAAATTTCATAAAAGAGATTGGGCTCTCTTATATGATTCAAGATTCAAGAACTTCAAATGTAAGCTTTGCACTAGATGGCTAGGTCCTTATGAGGTAGATGCAGTATTTGACAATGAGACTTTGAATTTGGTTACCATTGACAGTGCGAGGACACCATAGCTTTCAAATGGGCATCGTCTTTGATTATATCATAAACTTGCTTCAAAGGGTTCATTTGTTAACATTGTCACGAATTCGGATCTTCATATTACAGGAGCAAGGGAAAACCCCCCTATGTTAAATTTTTCAATAAGTGTAACAGTTGAAAACCAACCTCTATTGATAGTTGTTACACCTGACAAAAATTAAAAATTAAAAAAATAAATAAGGAAATAAAACGATTTGGCTGAGAAAACCTTTTTTGGTCGCAAACAGACAATTTCTATAGCAGTTGAAAACCACTCTGTGGCGATTGTTACACACTTTGCAACAACATTTGTCATTTCAATCATATCCTACAATAATGTTGTTACACAATTTTTTTCTTTTCTTTTATAATTTGTGGAAATTAATAGTACATAACGATCGTCTTGGTTGTTACATCTATAACAGACAACGGCTTCTAGAAATAATCCAATTAAATTATTTATTGTGACACACAACATGCATCACCATGATTCGAAAGCACTTGCCTTAACTGCTAGAATTAAATTCATGCACCTCGTCACCAAGGTCTTCTCTCCTCGTCACACAAGGTATGTCATAAAATGGTAATATCGGTATCCTCTTTTATTCTTTGATTATGGAAATTTAATGCGATATCCCTTTTGACGGTCGGGGTCGGCTGTCACATTTAAGCTGGGGGGAATGAAATACATGATGACATAACCTTTGCATGACCTGTGAGAATTTAAAAAACACAACCAAAGCATGATGATCTTGTGATCATTGTCATTTAATGATCGATCATGCCAAAAAAGGGAATTGTACCTCAAACTAGACCTCCCATAACTTAGCATTAATAAGGAAACATTAGTCCGCAGTACGAATCCTGATTGAAAATCCTAATTTGAAATTCTTGTCAGCATCACCCTACCATTTACCCACTGCTGGAGCATTCCATCCCCATTCAGAGTGCTCAAAGAGAAGCGGAGGAGAACAGTTACAGGGCTAGAGTAGTTGAATATTGTGTTGACCACTTCAGAACTTCTCAAGGGAGAAAAGAGACAAGAACAACATTGAATTTGTGTAGCGAAGGGTGGAGCAGCAATTCAACATGAACTAGGATCAACAGAGGCTTTGGAAAACTACCCCGAAGCATGCCAAATGTTTAAAGATGCAGTCTAGTTTGAGTTTTTCCAAAGGCTAGAAGGATCAAATGGAGCAATTTCTATGGAATTTGTGAAGAATTTAGAGAGGAATCAAACGGAGGTAAGGGGATTAAAGTTGGAAGTTTCAGAAGAGGTAATTACTGTAGTGAAGGCATTACCAATAGAGGGAAAAAGGTGGTTTAACAGAAAAGTAAATGACCCATCCTTGAAGGAGGATTTTCTCCAAGGGGAGGAACAGTTAGTGAATAAAGGAAGGGGGATTGACAAGTTGTTGCTTCCCTAGCCATGGGTCGATGTCGTCCATTACCTCATCAAGTATATTACCTATGAGGGAAGGGAAATAATCGTATTCAATTACCACTTCCCGTTTCTAAACCACCTTTGGCATCGATAGTTGATAAACCTTCCCTACTTTTTGCTGGAAAATACCAGGCATATGGCCGCAGCCATAAAAATAGTGGCGCATCCAGAGACTTGCATCAAAAACCATGGCCTCATCAAGCTAATTGTGTTGGATGTCGTAAGTCACCAGGGCAAGAGCTGGAAGGAATTCATGAGAAAGAAGGCTAGGACTACCTGCAGGAAGCAAACTGGGACGTCTGAGGAAGCTCTGGCAGAAACCAAGGAGAAGCCCCAGCCCTCGAAAGTAATAGTTAGAAAGAGACAAGTTGACAAGCCAATTTATGATAAGAGACCAAAGAGAATAACAATTAGCAAGCACCCAGAGTCCCCATCCATGTCGAAGAAGAAAAAGGAGGCAATAGAGCAGAAGGATGAAGAGCATGCTCGGCCAGAGGAACCTTACTCACTAGGTAAGAACAAGACCTAATCCTTACTACTTAAAGTTGAAAGTTTAGAAAAAGAAAATGAAAAGCAAAGAAAGTAGTTAGTAGAGTATAAGGTGGAGGCAAGGGCCCTAGGGTTAGAAACTTTAGCTGAGGTTGTAGACAGGATCAGGAAGGGAAATGTTTCGGGTGTTGTGTGGATGACATATGTTAAGGAGCTAGTGGCAGTGGGGTATAGAGTATGTAGTGGACACCATCTCGAGGGAAACACAAACTGAGTCTTGGGAAGCTGATGTAAAAAAACTCGTTGAAGAATTCGTTGTTACGCAAGAACTTATAGCTGAGATGGAGCATTCCAAAGAAATTAATTTGGTAGTTGATACATAGGAACCCTTGGTTGAAATTGTTGTTACACAAGAACCAGTAGTGGAAATAGAAGCTAACCAAGGGGAAAAAGAAGAATCTTATATCCATGAACCTGTTGTTGACACTGTTGTACACAAGAACCAATAGTGGAAATAGAAGCTTACCAAGGGAAAAATGATACACAAGAACTTGTGGATGACACTGTTGTTACACAATAACCAGCAGCGGAAGCAGAAGCTAATCAGAGAGAAAAATAAATTCTTACACAAAAATTCATTGATGATTTTGTTGTTATACAAGAACCAGTAGCTGAAATGGAGCAATTTCACCCTTGGAAGGCTATTACACCTTCAATTGTTAGTGCATATGGAAGAACACTGGGTCCTGATGAAGGATGGTGTTCTGAAAGAATGTTGTTGATACCAGAGTTACAAAAATGGAAGTAGTAGACACTCTCTCTAAAAGAGGGAATGATCTCACTCAGGACACTTAAAAAGATGATGGATTCACTCAAGGTGAAATGGTTAAAGGAAGAGTGGGAGAGAGAATTGGAAGCGTTGAGACCTAAGGACTTATGAAGATGAATAACGAACATTTGCAGTTGTTACAGCAGTAGGTTCTGGATCTAACAAATAATAAGACAAAGCTTCGTGAGCTTTCCTTAAACCTACTAGGATTCAGGCGGCCTTCCCCATAATATACAGTGTTACTTTGGGGACGTTATTATTTGTTTCAGTTAAAAGCAATATTTGAGAACAGAGTTTATTTGGGTTCTTCTACCTGTACTTTTCTTGAAATTTTTTTTCTTATGATTTTGATGAACAGAGATTACTTTGTGAGTTGTTTTTCCATAACATAATGTTTTAATATGTCAGCACAAAGATGGTGGCAAGTGTTTTCTCCTATATGGGAGATTTGCAATTGCAGACCTTCTTTTCTTCTATGAGAAACCAAATCAAATGGCATTTGGCCATGAAATTAGTTAAGACCAATGAAGAAAGGGCCGTGTTATGGGTCATAGAAGAACCAGGAATGGTTTATGAACTAAGACGTGAGTTTAATTTGTTCCTAAGTACCCCGAGGGTCAAGGAACAGAACCATTTATAGAGACAAGATTGTGGGGATTTACCTCAATTTGTATGCACAAATGAAAATTTGAGCGTTAGCAGGGTGCCTTAAGCGCACTGAGGCTTGTAGTGCTTGTTGGGCACGGGATGCCCCAAGGCAAGTATTGGGGCTTAAAGCCCAAGTTTTGACTGAGTTCAATGTAAAGACTCCGCGATTTGTGGGGGGGAAATGCGAAGTTGTAATTGAGTCATAGGGTTGTTCGCCCTTAATTTTGCAATGTAATGTCAGCTTGAGAGTTCTATCCATGGTCCGTGGACCATGGGATTGTATAAATAGCGCAAAACTCTAAGTTCTAAAGAGACATCTAACATCTAAGAGAAGATGAAGCATTGAGTCTAAGTTGAAGTGTAAAGTCGAGTCTTTGGGTCGTAGAGTGGGAAAAGGCTCTGCAGTTGAGTGCGCAGAGGCCTACTAGTCTGCAGTTGAGTGCGTGAACCCCTGCAGTTGAGTGTGTAGGGTGAGTCGAGTCTATAACCATTGGAGAAAATAATAAAGAGAAGTTTCTTATGATTCTGTGTATCTTTTCATGTTTTATGCATTGAATTATATTGGGTATGAATTGCAAGTTTATTGTTTATTTGTTGTGCAAAATTACATGAATGTGTTGAATAAGCAAATATAAGATAAGTATTTATTTACGCGAAGTTAATTAAAAATTATAAGAAGATAAATAAGATCCACAGTGTACTTAGGGAAAGAGCGCAGATCGCTGCCTTAGCAGCGCGAAATCACCTCAGCCCCTGATTAGGGCTGCGCGAAAGCAATTATAACAAAGCACGAAGGTCTCGTAGGATAGGAGAGTGCGTGATGTTACCTTCACAAAGCCATTCCTAGTTGGACTAAGTCGATCCCTCAGACATCTCAAGGGTGCGGAAACTTAGTTACAACATCCCCCCATACTGCTTCGAGTGAGACCTCATTCCGCACTCCGCAGGTTGTTGCTAAAAGGGCCAGTAGTACAGGGATTTGTTTGGCTAATTAACTATGAACCTGAGTCAGGACCCATCAAGCCAAAAAATGGTTCTGTTATTGGGACTAGAATTTGCATAGAGATGTCTGATGTTACATCATTGGAATCCAACTAAGAAGGAAACTGAAGACTGGTTGGATAGGAGAATTCACGCGTTCATGGCGAGGTAGAACAGGAATCTGCGATTATTGAAGGAAGAGTGGTTACACTGCTTGTTGTACACAGAAATCCACGAAATTTTCTTCGCATCTTTCCCTACTGAGTTGTACGAGTGGATCACAAAGCTAGAAGATAGCCAAGGAAGGCAGAAGCTCGGCTGTCCTATTGTGTGGACCCTAGAGTTGGTGCACAGATTGGAAGCGTCAGAGGATAATATCGTGCGCGTTATTGATCACTGGCTCGATTGGAGTACTACTAAGTTCGTGGTAGACACTTCAGTCAGCTATAGCAAGGTAGAGTGATGCTTTCTGAAAGGACCATGAGGTAAGTACGTAAAGTCTTTGAGCACTTGGATTAAAATGCTATTGTGCGAGAAGCTAATTATGTGGTTACATTGATGTTCGGGGCTACAAGAAGTGGGACAATTTACAGAAATGAAGTACTATAGACTAGCCCCTTGATTTCACCTCCACAAGGGGATGAGGAAGAGCTCACGAGGGTCTCTCTGTGAAGTGTGACTCATTTTATAAGGCAGAGGATTCCATGCATACCACCTCCGCCCACACCCCTGCCAATTTCACCACCATCGCCTCCATCTTCTCCCATACCACCTCTGCCACCACCGCGTTTTAACATGGCCAACTTAATAAAGTTGTCTGTGTTCAAAGGATTGAGAAATGAAGATCCGTACCAGTTTTGGTTCATTGTAAAGGCCGTATGGGAAGCACGAGGAGTTACAGATGATAATATCAAGAAAGCGATGGTTAGCGCTCTACAGGACCACGCGCTGACCTAGTACATTAAGCACTCAAGTGATAATCCTAATGCAGGAATCGCAGCTATCCAAGCTACGCTAACTAAATAGTTTAGCAGACCGAAGTCAGAAGCGCGATCAATCATTGGGTTCAAGGAGATCATGATGCTACCAGGTGAGACTCCTTGGGAGCTAGATCAGAGGTTGAAGTGTATGATTCGCGAAGCTAATATGACTTTGACAGAAGGACAGCACTGCAAATGGTTTGTAGCATCACTAACGCCAAATTTGAGGAATGCGTTGTCACAACAGAGGTTATCAACTCATGCAGAAGCTTTAGAGATCACAATGAGGCTGCATGAGACCCCAATACAGGATCCTAACTTGGGAGTTTAGCAGATCCACGTGCAGTTGAAAAACTTATGCCTTGAGATGCAGAGTATGAAAAAGGATAGGATTGTTCGACCAGAAGCACGTGAAGAGGTGTGGTGTGTGAAATGAAAAGGTCAGGGTCATGACAAGGACCATTGCCGGGTATTCACGAATTACCTCATGGGAGGAGGACCGATGTCGTTAAGACCATAAGCGCAAGCATAACCGAGCGTGGTGCCTGCTTTGTGGTGCGTTATTTGTCAAATAGGAGGAAAGCATGCTACGAACAGCTTCCATTTGTTTCAGAAGTACATGCAGAATTCACAATAGTTGTTCTATAATTTTTGTAGATCGATGGGACGCGATGAGTGCACATGTAGAAGTTATGAGCTAATGATGGATAGAACTCCCACCTAAAGGGTTTAGGATGAAACAGGCCTCTAGACCAAGGTGCAGGGATGGCGTGAACCGGATTCCAGGTGCACGGATGAGGCCGAGGTGGAGGACCTAGAAGAGGTCGCAGACAGCTAATATGCTACAACTGCGGAGGGCCAGGACATTATGCTCGCAATTGTATGAATCTGACACGTCCATCATGTTTGTATTGCACCTTGTTTGATCACGGGACGGAAGATTGTCCTACGTTGATAGATAGGATACGCGACAAGCAAGCACTACCACCTCCCCCAACTCAGAACCTACAAATGATGAGGTCTGAGCCGCGTGAGGACGATCCAAATGTGAATATTATGCTTCGAAGTGGAATTACAACGAGAAATGATAAAGGAAAACAGCTCAAAGAAAGTACTAGGGTTCGCAAAGCTCCAGCGAAGGAAGCAGAGCTTGATTTGGAGTGCACTATAAAAACTTTTATGGAAGCCAAGAAGTGCTTCACTGATGCCTCCACTTCAGGAAGCAAAGGTAGACCGGAGCCGGAAATGGACCCATCTATGCTCACAATCTTCCTAGAAACATGTATGAAGTTACTGCGCAATAGTAAGGCGCTAAAGGGATTACAGGAACTCATTAACAAATGCGCTGGGACCACACAAGGGGAACTGTGTGTAGTCTGGAAGATTGGAAAGCATAAGACTAGGACAAGGAGATAAATGAGGTTAGGAGAATATGAAATGGACCAAG
This sequence comes from Pinus taeda, assembly GCA_000404065.3. NCBI lineage: Eukaryota > Viridiplantae > Streptophyta > Pinopsida > Pinales > Pinaceae > Pinus > Pinus taeda. Next base: position 51,515 of record APFE031296983.1, read on the forward strand.
TAATTCTGGATTTACGATTGAATGCGAATGTTCTGCCGCAGCAGACATGGGAGCGCCTGGGGAGGCCTACACTGTAATGGTCTCCTATTCAATTGTGAATGGCGAACCAATAGAAGATAATACCCCTGGGGCGATTGCAGGGAATCACAATGGATATTGAGGGAGCGAGCGCACTAGCAGACTTTGAAGTGATAGAGATTGTTGATGACAGCAACCCCTCCCCTGCGCTCTTAGGAATTGATTGGGTCACTGACATGAACGGGGTGATTAATCTAAAGAAGCACAAGATGATTTTTGAGAAGAAGTCTCTGCACATAGTTATACCCTTGGACCCTGCTGAAGGATCGCACTACATAGAGCTAGTGCATGACTATGAAAGTGACGACGATTTGGACTGCATCTACAAAATAACCACAAAAGAACAAGACTGGCTAAATCCTACTGTGGATGGGTGAATTTCATGGGAGCGCAAGAGCTCTTGCACTTTAGATTCGGACAAGGAGATAAAGCGATGGCAAAACCGATTACACGAGGTAACCAAATTAAATTGTAACATGATGACAAGATCACTGTGATGTGTATCAACAAAAGTGAGAGATTTTCCTACTTATGATCGATTAGGTGAGGTAGATGCTTTCTTAGACAGATTTTAAAGGGAGGTGTCAAAGAAGAAACATTTCGAAGCCTTGAATTGGGTATTGCACGCTATGCCCATGAGGTGGTGGGGTATGCACAAAGGAAACTTTGATGACTAGCGCACATGTAGGAGGATGATGTGCACATGGTTTGGGAAGCATATAGGGCAGTCGGCAGATAGATACAATGGTCAGGATGGTTCACGCGCGCATCGATCCAAGTGGGTACAAGCATATGGTAAAAAACTTGCGCAGATGCACATGAACTTCATGATGGGAAATACAGTCAATAAGCACGTGTTGGAGGGACAAATGCACGAATGGCTCCTCAAGTTGGAACAACAGAGTGTAGAAAGAACGGGCGTGCAGACGGTTATCCACATGGAAGCATTTAACGAAGTGTGTGGAGCACTGAACAAGGTATGTAATGCGCAGCGAAGTGACTAAGACTTACGCATACCAGTATTCATATGGGATTATAGGGCAACGTGCAAGAAATTGAGGGAAGAGACACCTTCTAGGCTGGTTTATGAAGCGAACACTGAAATTCCAATGAAGTATATCATGCCAAGTCCGCGCATAGCAGTGCCCATGGATATGATGGATCATGGAGCCTTGAAAGAAGGGATCGCATAGTTGGAAGAAGAAGAGCACTTGGGACTTGATGAAGAAACCCAACAGGGTAATCTTAGGTTCCAAGAACTCATGAATGAAAGTGTTCGGTTGAGGGAGAAAAGCACCATGGCGGAAGAAGAAGTCAAGAACCTGGAGGAGGGAATAAAAAGGGATTTTCTTGATGAAAAGACTGTTGTGATAAAACAGGATGTGCACGATTACATTGATAAATTTGGAGACTACTGCTGAGAGTTGTTCAATTTGATGCCTTAGATTGGACCGCATATTACCCCAAGGATCACAAATGGTGGCGTGATATAGGTAGTCAAGTGCACGATGCAGGTAGTGAAGTTAAAAGGTGAAATTTTCCCAGGAAAAGTAATTGATGGATGGGTAAAGCCATATACAGGTGGCGCGGCCACCTGACTAGCTGTGGGAAACACAGTCTTAGCACTCCAAGCATTTGAAAGGAGGCGCGAGACTATAAACTACTCTGCTCGAGAGCTGCGCTATAATAGGGTTGCATGCAGGAACGAAGTGTCACAAGGTCTGCGATAGCGTGCAGATAGATGCACTGCTGCACGGGTTGGATGGAAAGTGGCCATTATAGTCACTATTCACGATGTGATACTTGGTTTAAGACCAAATGGAGTGGGCAGTAAGCATTTAAGGCAATATTTATGGGAAAGATTTGGGAAAATCTGCCACCAAGAAAGCATTAATGGAGCGGATTTGGGGGGAATGGTCGAATTCAAATTCAAAAGGCACTATAAAATGCAAAAGGCTGCCCAATTCGAGAATTGAACTTTCATGCACCCAGAGTATTCTAAACTGAGACCTGTTTGACCTGTTGAGAGCGTTGTTTGAGCACCCGATTAAGCAGTTGAGATATTTCTAGAAAAACAAAATGGCAGCGTCTGAAGAAGCCATGGAAATCGGAGAGATGACCATCGAAGAGGTTGTGCAGGCCATGACAGTAGAAGATGCCCCTGAGAGCATGAGGATAGTCATGGAAATACCTAAATCACTGCACACACAGAGGCCCAAGAAAGATAAGTATCTCATGATTCTGGTGCGCATGTCCCCTTGAAACCCGCTGTGAACTAAATTGACCATGGAAGAAAAGAGGAAAGAGGTTAATTTGGAAACTGATGAGGAGGAGGAAGACCTTGAGGACATCCTGATAGAGGAGGACAAGGGAAAAGACATGGAGGAAGAAACTGAGGGTGTGGACCCTCTAACCAGGTTGCCCGCGAATGTTCCTCCACGGAAGGGGAAGACAAAGGTGCCCAAGGACCGGGATGATAGTAAAAGCTCTCTGCAGACTTCGCTGATACCCAATGATATCATTTTCGAAGGAGCACAACGGGGATGGGTGCGGAGTTTAAAGTTCGAAGATTTGGATCTTTTCGACCACGTGAAATTCCCTCACTTGGCGACCATACATCTCATGAAGCCGAATAAAAACATCGCGGCAGGAGTCATAGAGTTGGAGCTGCGTAAGTGGTTGCGCAGAGTAGAAAAGGTAGGGTTGTTGAACCTGCTCTGGGTGTTGCATTACCATCGTGCCCCAGTGACTATCTTCATCAACAAGCAGTTGCTCTTCCTAGTGGATGGCAGTTTTTTGTGGTTGGAAGAGCCCATCCCCATCACGGACCACCTAATCCATAGATTGCTCGACTCCCTTGCAAAGGGGAAGACCCAACAAACATTTCGGAGGGTAAAAGTAGTGATTTGGCAATCGCGGAGGCCATGAAAAAGAAATATAAGCTGGAGAAGAAAAAGAGGGACTGTGTGATCTCCAGTATCAACAACAATGTAATCAAAGTTGTGACTCAGATAATGGCAAGTAAGGTCATGCGGAAGTGTTGCGTGGATGAAGTGCGCGCACCAGTAGTAGCACTTTGCCAAGTAGTGCACAGAGGGGTTCCAGTTTAATTGGTTTGAATACTTGTGCAGGGAGTTCCTGGAGAATTGTCGCGAGGCACATGAATAGGGGAAACCCTTACACTATGCATGGATTCTACTTTCCATAGTGTTTGTGGCTTGGGAATTGCCTAAGAATAGCTAGTTCCCCACAATTGTGAAGGATCTCCAAGAGGCTGCGAAGTACACTTCGTTGTGGGCCGCTAAAGACGCACAAAGGATCCGAGACAGTAAAATATTCTTGGTGTTCATGGAGATGAACATCATAATGGGGATTAACTGCAAGCCGCGGTTATGGCCCACTGTCTATAATAGTTTACAAAGCTTCACGAAGTTCAAAGCGGACTTCCATCACGTCTACATTAGGGCATGCAAGGACCCTGCGAAGAAGTGGAATGAACTACCATACCTGGCCATAGATTATGTTATCTTTGACGTACTTGAGTCATTGTCGCTATAGTGGCATGCTCTAGCGATCTCCACGGGGGAAGCTAATCCAAGAATGGATCTTGAATAAACCCCTAAGTCTAAAAGACTTCATATAAGAGGTAAAAGGTGCCAATGGCACAAATCCTTTGTAAATCAGAGGAAAATGAAATTCACAGGCCACTCTTAGAAATAGTCTCATTACAGAGATCTCTTCATTCTAAATCCAATGCAACTTGAATGGGTGAAAACGGACTTCAGATGAAGAAGTTATCGCAATAAGAAGTTTCCCTTTATCTTTTGAAAAAGGGGAAAATTCCATTAAAAATGGCCTAAAAGGTTATTTGAGGAAATCGCATCGCATAAGGCAAAGTGAAGGACTTAAGGTTGGGTGGAAGGGACCCTCAATCAACAATATCTAATGATTGGATCGACGGATTAGTTTGGAGGCAGGCATATGCACCCATAAGGCAAAGGCCCCAGGCCGATGCGATAGTGCGATTGCGATATTAGCAGATCGTTGTCGACAATCCCAAAACGGAAGGACCCCCGGGCCGTGCGACTTGCGACTGCAATCATCGATAATGGTAGATCAACGATCGACGACCCCCGATGCCGATAAAACAGCCAGACCTGATAACATTATAAACGAGATTTGATATAATTTCAAGTCCGATAAAAGGACTTTTTCAATGTAAATCGTGATTTTCGTTAAATAAACGAAATACAAAGGATAAAGCGTTGTTGCAATACTACAGACTCGAAAGGGTTTATTAACACTGTTGAACACTGTTTCAAGTCCGATGTGAGTGGGATTTCACATTTTTATGTATTTTCAAATATAAAGGGAAATCACAAAACAGGCCGGATTTCGAGAGGACCGAAGGCGGGAAGTGGTTTGGGCCGGGCTCCGGCCGATCCCATACAATGACTGCCACGTGTCCAGGTTGAGGAGAGAAAAACCACCCTTATCAGGTGGTTAACCCCCATACAAAAGAGTTGCCCGAAATGAACCATCACCGTTGGATCTAGATCTCCCAGATCAATGATGGGGATGCGATAAGCGACTTAAAAGGGGATTTGAAGGGTTATATGGGCGATTTAATGGATTTTCAGGTCCCGAAATCACGCCCAATAATGCATTTTTTGGGAACTCTTTATGTAATGGGATTTTCCCAATTCTCAAGTTTTTGTAAGAGAAACGACCACGATCCCTTGTAACAGCTCCTAATCATCAGTCCACGCTACAAGCAAGCATTTTGGCAGACGATAAGGTGTTTTGAAAGCCACAAAGCTGCAAAACCATATGGTCAGTTGAACAGACAACGTAGAGAAGCCATAGAGCCGTAGGGGAATTATTAAACACAGGGAAATGGCTGGGGAAGCTGAAAAGTTAGTAAAATACCTCAAAGGAGCCCAGAGAGCTCAATTGAGAGAGAGATGAATGCTAAAAGAAGTTGCAGAGCCGAGAGAGCAAAGAGGGTGAAAGATACTGCGTAGAGCAACCAAGGGAGTCACTTGGATGTTAAGTGAAAAGCCAGAGAGTTGTAGAGGGCCAAGAATCCAGAGCCAAAGAGCCACAGCCATAGCCAAAGCTAAAGAGCCAGATCCAGAGCCAAGATCCAGAGCTAGAGCCGAGAGCCAGAGCCAAAGTCGAGAGCCAAAAAGCCAATAGCTTCAAGAGTCAAGTATAAAATGGTGTCTAAACCCATTGTTTCTATGTAAAACAGTGGAGTTGAGCCAAGAGGTTGTAAAAAGGACCTTGCCATAATCCTAGAGAGCCTAGTTGAGTTGACTAGAGCTCACGGAGACATAGCCCAAGAGTTTTGGGTGAACTCCTAATTAAATTGTTGTTCTGTGTGTTTTGATTTCTTGCTGCATTGTTTACTGTTATACATATGTTGTATCAGCATAACAACAGAATATTAAAAGCACATAAATAGTTCTAAAACATAAATAAGCATACACCTTATTTTCAAGCACATATTTAATTCCGCATTGGTTAATCATGAAGACTTGGGAATATTTAACGCTTTGGAAGTGGGAGAGGTTCTTGTAATTTAACCAAGAAGCCTAAGAGCCCGATTTCTAGATCAGGTGGTATCAGAGCTTAAGATTGATTGACCACACCTTCAAAGAAGGTTATATCAGAATGCTTGATTGACAGAGAAAAGATTGCTTGTCTGAAAGGTGTTTGGGCAGTCAAGGATTGATTTTCTGATAGATGTATGCTTGTTGCAAACTGACTATTTTCTGAGTTTGTAGAGGTAAAGGGAAAGCTATTGATAGCTCAGTCCAAGAAGGAAAAGAAGGAAAGAGATTCTTTGATGAAGACATGAAGCAAGAATTGTCCACCATGATGGATATGGTGAGAGAAATTTATGAAGATGGAAGGAAGAGTAGCATGCTTAGAGAGCAGTTGAATTCTGTGGAGGAAGAGAAGCAGTTGCTTTCCGAAATATTGCGAGAAATGGAGAGGCAACTTCACATTGCAAATATGAACCTAAAATGGATGCATGAGTTGGAGTCACGTCTCTTTATTGCCAAAGAAGCCTTGGTCAAGTATCAGCTTGAAGAACAGGTAAACCATTCTAGTTTGTCTTCAAATTCTTTTGAGAATGCTTATATTGGTTCTTTTGAAAAACATAACAAAGGCATAGGTTCCAAGCTAATGTCCAAGATGGGCTATGAAGGAAAAGGCTTGGGTAGACATCCACAAGGTATTGTTGAGCCAATAATGATTGAGGAGAGGCCTAAGTATTTGGGTCTTAGTTATGGACAAGCTTATGGAGAGAGTTCCAAAGCTACCATAAAGACCATTAAAATAGCGCCAAGGAAGAGTTGCATTGCAGGTCTTCAAGAGTGTGAAGGTTGTATTCAGGAGGAATGCAATAGCTTGAAACATCATTTGCAAGATATAGATGTTCAGAAGCACAAACTTGAACCAGAGAGTTGTGGAAACTCTGAAAGCCTTGAAGAGATTGATGGTGCTCCAAATGGAGCTACTTCTTCACTCAATTCACCTCCTCATGAAGGTAGTAAAGGTAAAAGAGAAAGGTATAAATTTGGTTCTGAACATATTCCTTTTGATTTTGCAAAGCATGATAAATTTCCACATAAGCATGGGAAAATAATTGCATGTTCCTTTTGTGGTTTGGATAACCATTGTTTTTCTAGATGTTGGAAGAGAATGGCCACATATAGGAAGCAGAAGAAGGAAAAGAAGCAAGAAGCCAAAGGACCATTGGACAAGGCAAATCATGTTGTCAAGAGGGTGCAGATGTAGTGCATTTACTTCCATAAGCAAGGACATCTTGCTACAATGTTGGACTCCAAATCCAGCAATGCTTCTACAAAAGCTGAAGAAAGTGGAAAGAGAAGATGGCAGAAATGGAAAGGAATATTCCATGAATGATGTGTCTCAGGATGATTCACATGATGATGTTGATGTGTAGACAAAGGTAGTACTTTTGAAAGGGATTGGTAAGAAATGAGTAGAGTTCTTATCCGATTAAGATTGCATGTCTATTGATGCATCTACATTATATTTCATTTCAACTTCGAAAGTACAGTGTGCTTAAGGGAACATTGAAGTATGAAATGCATGGATAAGCAGGAGATGCATGAAAACAGAGATGTTGACGGTTTCCTTGTTTTTGAACATGTATTTGTAATTAACTTGAAGGGATGATTGCTTTAAACATGCATGTAATGTTGACTTGAAAGAAGTTAACTTGGTCTCCAAATGGAGATAATGATGAAGAGTTTCATCTTTTGAAAAAGAGTCCTAATGGTCTTTTTCTACATCCTTGACTTAAAGGGTCATTTGGTTTAAAGACATGTTTTTTGGGCTTGTTATCTAGTCCATCATTTGTATGTAGATATAAGACATGGAGGTGTTCACAAGATGTGAAAATCTAGTTCATTTATTGAAGCAGGAATTTAGGCCATCCAATTGTTGTCTGTGTTTCTGTTGTTGTTAACAGTTGTTGTTGACAACTTTTCAAACAAGTACAAATGAAAGTTTTGTGAAGCAGATTTACTTCACATTTGTTTGAGCCACCTTGGATCAACGATCAAGGAAAAAGAGTTCAAACTACCTTCTTTGACCATTTCAACAGGAATTCTATAGGAAAGCAAGGAGGAAGACAGTTCTTCCCAGGAAGACCGGCCCATCCAAGAAGGGAAGTGGTCAGAAAATTTGGTTCAGAGGCACTATGCAAGGCAAGTGTAGGGAGGCTAATATAAGAGGGTGAGTCACTCTCATTTACTGTTCAGATTAGTATATCAGTCTTTTGGAGACCAAAAGTTCTTTAGTGGGAAGGCGTGATCCAAGAATGGATTCTGAATAAACCTCTAAGTCTAAAAGACTTCATATAAGAGGTAAAAGGTGCCAAATGGCCAAAATCCTTTGTAAATCAAAGGAAAATGAAAGTTGTAGGGTGCTCTTAGAAATAGTCTCACTACAGAGATCTCTTCATTCTGAATCCAATGCAACTTGAATGGGTGAAAATGAATTTCAGATGAAGAAGTTATCGCAGGAATAAGTTTCCCTTTATCCTTTGAAAAAGGGGCAAATTCCATTAAAAATGGCCTAAAAGGCTATTTGAGGAAATCGCATCGCATAAGGAAAATAGGAGGACTTAAGTTTTGGTGGAAGGGACCCTCGATCAGTGATCTCCGATGATCAGATTGATGGATTGGGTCGAAGGCAGGCTTATGCACCCATAAGGCAAAGGCCGCACACCGATGCGATAGTGCAATTGCGATATTGGAAAATCGCTATCGGAAATCCCAAAAGGGAAGGACCCCCAGGCTGTGTGAATTGCGATTGCGATCGCCGATATTGGTGGATCGGCAATCGATGACCCTCGATGCTGATAAAATAGCCAAACCCGATAACATTATAAACGAGATTTGATATAATTTCAAGTCTGGTAAAAGGATTTTTTCATTGTAAATCATGATTTTCATTAAATAAATGAAATACAAAGGATAAAACGTTGATGTGATATTACGGACCCAAAAGGGTTTATTAACACTTTTGAATATTGTTTCAAGTCCGATAGGAGCGGGATTTCACATTTTTATGTATTTTCAAATATAAAGGGAAATCACAAAACAGACACGATTTTGGGAGGACCGAAGGCTGGAAGTGATTTGGGTCGAGCTTCACCCAATCCCTTACAATGGTTGCCACGTGTCCAGGTTGAGGAGAGAGAAAACCACCCTTATTGAACGGTTAACCCCGTATAAAAGGGTCACTCAAAATGAACCACCACTGTTGGATCTAAATCTCCCAGATCAACGGTGGGGATGTGATAAGCGATTTAAAAGGGGAGCTGAAGGGTTATAGGGGAGATTTAATGGATGTTCAGGTCCTGAAATCACGCTCGATAATGCATTTTTCAGGTATTTTTGTGGAATGGGACTTTCCCAATTCTCGGGTTTTTTCCATAGAAACGGCCACGATCCCTTGTAACAGCTCCTAATCATCAATACATGCTACAATAAAGCGTTTTGACAGATGATGAGGCGTTTTGAAAGCCACAGAGCGGAAGAGCCAGATGGCCAGTCAAATAGACAGCACAAAGAATCCACAAAGTTGCAGGGGAATGATTGAACACATGGACATGGCTGGGGAAGCCAAAAATCTAGGAAAATGCCTCAAATGAGCCCAGAGAGATCAATTGAGAGAGAGTTGAATGTTGAAAGCAGTTGTAGAGCCGAGAGAGCATAGATGGTGAAAGCTACTATGTAGAGCAGCCAAGGGAGTCACTTGGAGGTCAAGTGAAAAGCCAGAGAGTTGCAGAGGGCCAAGAAGCCAGAGCTAAAGAGCCAAAGAGCCAGAGCCAGAGCCATATCCAAGATCCAGAGCTAGAGTCGAGAACCAGAGCCAGAAAGCCGAGAGCTTCAAGATCTGGGGATAAAATAGTGTCTAAACCCATTGTTTATGTGTAAAACAGTGGATTTGAGCCAAGAGCTTGTAAAAATGACCTTACCATAATCCCAAAGAGCCTAGTTGAGTTGATTAGAGCTCACGGAGAAGTAGCCCAAGAGTTTTGGGTGAACTCCTAATTAAATTGTTGTTTAGTGTGTTTTTATTTCTTGCTGCATTGTTTACTGTTATACATATGTTGTATTAGCATAACAACAGAATATTAAAATCACATAAACAGTTCTAAAATAGACATAAGCATACACCTTATTTTCAAGCACACATTTAATTTCGCATTGGTTAATCATGAAGACTTGGGAATATTTAACGCTTTGGAAGTGGGAAAGGTTATTGTAAGTTATCCAAGAAGCCCAAGAGCCCCATTTCTAGATCAAAAGCAGACAAGTTTGCTGCACATAAAAAGGAGGCAAAACTGTGGGTGCCGCAGTTAGCCGAGAAGAGAAGAAAAGAGGCAGCAGCAGCAAAGGCATAGGAGGCATGGGACGTTGCAAAGATAGCAACAAAACAGCACAAGGTTGCAGCAGAAGCACAAAAGACATCATAGAAGGAGCGCGAAGGCTGGAAGTCGCCTTCACCTGAGAAAGAACAAGAGATGGAGACAGAGACAGAGAAGGGTGGTGCAGATTCACAAAAAACGATGACACAGTTGAAGCACCAGCACCTGAGAGAGCAGGTGGGGCTGCAAAAGAGGTCAAAAGCATTTAAGACTTCTTTCAACCCAATCACCCTCACTGAGGGAGATCTGCACGATATAGGGGAGACGGTGCGTGATGTCACCACGGAGGCCCTCCAGCAATTGGCAGGGGAGAATCAGATTGTGTTGGGGGGCCTCTGGGCACAGATTCACGAGTTCCAGGTGCACACTCCCCAGGATGGTACTCCCTCGACCAGCCTCGCAGTAGGAATGGCCTCAGTTGAGGAAATGTTGTGCGCCCGCACGACCAACACAATAGTGCTGCAAGAAGGGGCACTAGTTACAGAAAATGAGGCCAATAGGCCTACGGTGAGTGCATTTAAGGGAGTAGGTATCAACATGGTTGCGCTCCCTCGAGAGACACTTTGTCCTGTAAGACGGAGTGACTGCAGAGCTACGAGCCATGGAGGGTCGCGCGCTACAGGTGTTAAGCAAACAAAGAATCAACTTAGAGTAACTGAGCCTGCAACGGGACGAGGTAGTTGCGCGGAATAGACAGATGGTGTAGGTGGTTGAGGAGGCCTGCCAGATGGTCCCTGAGTTGGCCATCCCAGTAGAGATGCACCTCTAGAGGTTAGCAATAGGAGTGCATGAGGCACAAGAAGAGATGGCCAAGGTTTAGCTGGAGCTGAACCTTCAGATAGTAGAGCTGCGGTTGAAGGTGTAGCCTTCAACTCCTCTAGAGGTAAGGGAACAGCGCGCTAGTGCCATCACGATGGGAATAGAAGAGATTAGCAGTGCAATGAAGGACTACACTAAAGTGTTGAAAGAATCATTCGAGGTCCTCATCACTTTACAGGAGGACCTGAATATACAGCACTTGGAAATAGAGGTACGTGAGCTACAGCAACAGTATGACGATGTCAAAGGGACCGCGCAGACAGTGGCCCTTGCATAAAGGCTCGCGTGAATGCAACAGGCAAAAGTGTTTTAGGAGCAAGTAGATGCGGCACGACACAAAGAAGTGGTTCTGAAGGCATGTGTCCAACCATGGATCGACGAGGCCTTCGTCATCACAGAATCGATTGAAGGCAAGCTCGTGCAGATGCAGGGGATGTAGGAGCAAATACAGGGAAGCAGTTCAAATATCACGGTCTCTGAATAGTGCATCCAAGAGATACAGCGGGCAACCGCTCAGTGCATTGTCGACCTTGTAGCAGTTCAAGTAGAGTTGGGAGGTCTCTGTTATAAACATATTTTGGCACTTCAACCCCAATATTATATGTTGATAAACTAAGGCTTTTCAACCCCTAAAAGTGTTGTTTCATACCCTAAAAGATCATGGTCATCTGATTACATCATTCCCCAAAAGTTCCACCCGCAAAACCATCCAAAATTGCCCTAAACTGGACCATACTGACTGCTCCACTATCAGGGTGTGATTCATACTGACTTCTACACTAGCCAGGTGCGATGCATACTGATAAGGCCTTCTGTAGGGTGCGATGAGAGAGGATGGACAAATGTTTGAGACAGTTTGCTAAGTGGATGCTTAGGAAATCTTTTAGAAACTTCTCCTATGACACTTGCCTCTCTGAATTCGCCTAGGGATGAGTAAGAGATCTAAGAAATCTCCAAGTGGAACCAAATGCAACAAGTGGAATGACACTAATCAAAACCCCAG
>APFE031296983.1:65438-78396 GCA_000404065.3 Pinus taeda
AGAAACAAAATGGCGACTCCGTTGGGGACGGAATAGATGTTGTCTTGTTGTTATTGTTTATTTTATAAACTATAGACAGAGCCTGAAGTCAACCAGGTAGCCTTCAAACTGCTCTTGCTCTGCAATTGCATAGTAGATAAATGTTGCTTCAGTCAATCTCTGGTTTATTTTATGAATTGAACATTTAGCTTACAAGCATTCTAGATCCCCTTTGGTAGCTCAGTAATCTCTCAAATCGTTCCTTTGTACTTTTCTCTTTACTTTCCATCATAGCTCAGCTTAACTCACTGAAAACAGCTGCAAATTTGAGCCAAAACCCACTTCAGTTGGCTCCCTAGCCCATCGCACTGTCTGTCACTGTCAACCAGTATGCATCACATCTCCCGAGTCTATAAAGTGTGATGCATCCATATTTCTGTGAAGCCCAGGTGCGATGACTGACTAAACCTATTTCCATTCTAGAAATTTGGGGTTTTTGTTCTTGTTTTCATTTTTGTTTAGTTGTTTTTTGGTGCTTATGAACAGTGCCTCATTACTGAAGCCTGCTTGCATCACATAGATCAGCCTCCATTGATTAGGATTAGTAAATGTTTTTATGTATTTGTCCATCATTTAAAATCCTTTGTCGAAAAGTTGCTTAAATCAAACTGTCTCTTTGGTACAAAAAGAGTCGTAACTGTCGTTTTGTGTTAAAAAGAGAAGTGTAATGGATTCTTCCTTCCTTGGATAGTCAATCGAACTTTTTGTCATGTATTTGATTTGATTTGTTGATATTCAAAGTGTTGAAAGCATTTTCTAGTCGAAATTGAAAAGTGCCATTTAGTCTTCCTATCTATTTTGAAAAAGAAACTGTCAAAATGTCGCTTTGAAAGAAATATTTCAAATCTTTACTACATTTGTTCTTCCTTTTTGGCATTTTTTCACATTAAGGGGAATGAAAAACAAATACATGCATTTGAATTTGCATTTAGTTTGTGTGTGAAAAATGATTTAGGAAAGTGCATTAGTGTGTGCTCTTTTCTCTTTGTTTGAAAGAATCGTAATTTTCTTTCCCGAGTAGCTAGGATTTTCATTACTCAAAATAAACAATGATTGTTTATCATTGTAGATTGCATTTTAGGAATTTTAAATCAACATCACATGGTGAACCATTGAAAGGCAAACTTTAAACAAGATCAACTCTAAAATAAATCTCAATGAACCTAACAACGCTTTGGAACTTAATGCAACACATCTAGAGGTTTAGGCTAGAGACGTGTTCCGGCGTCATAAAAACTAGTAACTATCATTTTCATCGAAGGTTGGGTGATTCCTCTTCTGTGATACGACAAGTGCTAGCACGAACTTATGCTCCCCATACCGTCGCATATATATTGGGAGACCACAATAGGCTTATATCATTTATCCATAGGAAGCCGTGTCTGCCTCCCTATCGATCGCAATGCACTGAACACAGCATTCAGGAAGATTGACTACCATATATAAGTCCTTGGTAATTTCTCTTTAATTTATCACCAAGGTGTATATTGTAGTTTTACGATTGGTTTGGTAATCCCTCTATCTAGATTTTCCAGAGTAGTCGCTTTCGTTCCTTTTCGACTCTCTAAAAGAAAAGGTCCATCTGAGCACTTGTCACTTCAGGCTCATTAAAAATCAAAGGGGACTAGCGTCATCTTTAGCTTTTTCTCGACTCTTAAAAATTGAAAAAGCAAAGTTGTGCCAAATCGACAATAAAATTAATTGATTTCAGAATAACATTATTTTCCCCTTAATTTTGAGTTGATCAAATAATCCGCAATCGTGGAAGAAAGTCAATCAAAACCTCGTCGTTCGCGGAGACTATCGAGTCAACCGTCTTTGACTCCGGAAACGAAGCCATTCCAGGCAAAACGGTCTTGTTTAACTGGGTCCAAGTCATCTGGTTTATTTGAAACTTTTGTTTCAACATCGTCAGAGACTACAGTTACTCCAATCATTTCTGGTACGTCTGCCTTTGGAGAAGAGGTTCCGCAGTTACAAGAGGACATTAGAACTAATCCTAGTGTAACGGTAAACACTTCTATACCTAAAATAGCTCCATCTAGAGTTTATCCAGAGACTAAAGTGCACTTATTTGAACATCTAGAAGTTGAGTTCCAGAATTCAAAAGGTGTCACCCCTCTGGTATCTATCACTTCAGAAGCTATACCTTCTTCGGCTTCAGAAATCTTTTACGAACCTGATGGTCTACCTCTTCCACCTGGTCTGATTGCTATAGAGGAGATAGTAGAGGATCCTCCATCTGATACCCCATTACATTTGGGAACTGGGACTCATTTGTATCCTTCTGCTCCTAATTTTGGTTCTTTTAATCATCCTTCATCGCAAGTTCCTGCCGAATCACTAGGAAATCTTTTGGATAGACTAAACATGTCTGAGCAACCATCAACATCTAGGACTGTGTCATCTGATACAGCCACGACAAAACTTCCTGCTGCCATTCCTACAATGTTTGCTGGTATACCATCTACTCCATCTAGTTATCAAACACTAGCGGAAGTCCACTTAGAGGCTACTTCCGCAGCATGGTCTGCTCCTATTTATTCATCTGGAGTCCTATCTAGTATTTCTTATGTTGAAATTTAGCAAATTGATCCTACATGCCAGTATCAATTTGGGCAGACCAGTCTTCAAAGACTGATATACCCTTTGAACATTATAATGCCACCATATGGAGGGTAGTATGCTTTTTCGTTATTCCCTCCTGGGGAACAACCATATGAGAGTTTACAACAAAATTCAGGTCAAACTGGAAATACATCCAGTGGTTGGGTACCAATACTGCCACAGCAACCAAGGGTTGTGTATTCAATGCAACCGATCCAACCTGTGTCGAATATTCCCACTACACTTGCTATTGTGACTATGTCACAAGTACAAGAACTGCATGTTGTATCTCAACCTCAAGTCTCTCAGGTTGTAATACAACAGCCTCTTGTCTCTGCAGCTCAATCGCAACCTCAAGTTAGTGTTTCCTTACCGAGAACGACTCAGGCTCAAACAAGTATTATCACCCCGCATCTTGGCCAATCTGCTAGTATTGGGCAACAACAAATGGTCCAACAACCATGGCTGGTACAATACCAACAACCACAATTCTAGCAAACCCAACCTCAGTTTGGGCTTGGTCAATATCAAACGTACCGAGGAACTGAGCAACAAGGCTTTGTAGGTAATAGGCAGCTGCATTTTCAAAACGATTATCAACAACCACACTATACGGGTTATGTCCAACAACCTTATCAAAGTTACCAGCATCAGATACATTATGCTGGTATGCAAAGACCTACTACTCAGGAAATTCCATCTTATCTTGGGTATGCTTCACCTAACATGAATCAGTAGTTTCCTTTCGTAGCAACTCTAGAATTACCAGATTAGAACCGGCTAACGAATAATCCAATTGCATATGCCCCTTGGTGGCCAACGATTCCTCATAAACTTCCTTCCGATATTCCTAAATTCAATGGAAATCCAGGTAAAGATCCATCGAATCACGTAATGACTTTTAATTTGTGGTGCTCATCTAACACCCTGAATGATGATTCGATTAGGCTTCACCTTTTTCAAAGAATGCTAACTGGTCTGGCAGCGAAATGGTATATTGAATTGCCTAGAGCTTCGTTTGACAGTTTCAGCACCCTTGCCACTACTTTTCTAACCCACTTTCAGTTACCCATTAGGTACAAAATGGGAACAGAACTCCTTACCAACTTTAAACAAGCCACGACCACTCACATATCTGATCATATTCATGAGTGGCGACATCGTCGTCGTATGGTAAAGACATATATTCCCGATCAGCTTTTAGCTGAGTGGTTTATTAAGTCCTTACTGTCATCTATCATTGAGGACATGATGAAAGGAGGAGTTGTCACTGAAGAGCAAATCATTGCTCATGCCCAATATTTAGACTTGATCTATACTCAGTTTGGCACACTCTACGACAAAATTCCTGATGCTCCTAGGCCAGAATTTTCCGTTCCACCTCCTCCTAAATCGAATAGGGATTCTCATGCTGGTGACGGTGTGATCGGTGCCTCAAGCACGCAAACCGCAAAGGCTTCATCTCGTAAATCTCTTGCAGTTTCTAGTCAGAATGCAAATGATAAACCTCTTGCCTCGGAGATTAATGTCATGTCATCTAACAAAGGCAAGAATCCAAAGCAACCAAGGGGCAAGAAGAAAGGGAAAAGTAATAAGAAGAAACTGGAGAATTCGACTCCTGAAAAAGCTTCTGAGAACCCTACTGGGAAAAAGAAACCTCCTCCTCATTTTCCATGTTTGATATGTAATGAGGAGCATTATACGAGAGATTGTCCACATCGAGCTGAGGTTAAGAAATTTTTAAAGACTTCAAGTACCTCAGAGGTGTTGACTGACCCATTTTTGAACCTAGAAACTAATCTGGTTGCTATCGATCATGCTTCCACATCCCAACTGCTTATGCTATCCATCTCAAAATAGAAAAATGATGCTTTGATATCAACAAGGAATAAAGATTATGGGAATCCATCGTCGTCAAACAGCCAGGCTAAAGATCAACCTAGTAGTTCAACAACGACTTTTCCAGAAGTTGTTCCACCAATTATTCCTGAATTAACTATAAGGCTGCCGAAGGGAGTCGTACATAAATAGACATTTAATCCTCGGGCTCGAGCTGCAAAAAATTATAATATAGTGGAGGACCTGGTTCAATCACCATCTGCTATGTCGACACTTGAATTATTGTAGAATTTCCCCTCCCAAAAGTAGGCTTTGTTATCAGCAATAGGTGGGATTGATCCAGCGGATTCCAATCTTGTGGACTTTAACCATAAAGGATATACACCTCAGTTACCAGCCCAACTCGCTTTCCTTATACAAGTAAAATCCCTAAATAAAACTAATCATCGAACAATAATTGACGAGGGGGAATCTACCTGTATTATGTCAATAAGTTGCTGGAAAACTCTTGGTTCACCACCCTTGTTGTGATCATCAACAACATTAAAAGCGTTCGATGGAAGAAAATACACTCCATATGGGATTTTAAGTAACTTACAAGTTGAACTGGGGGGCAAAACAGTAGAGATTGAAGTTGAGTTCATTGATGGATACCTTGATTACAATATCTTACTGGGAAGACCCTGGATCTATGCCATGGTGGCCATTGTGTCAACATATTTTAGAAAGATTGCATTTCCCCTCCAAAGTGGAATCATAATCATTGACTAATTAACCTTTTTCCCAACAGTTGACAAGCTACTAGAAGCATTCCATTGATCAATGTAAATTCTAAATCATTTCAAAATGTCGGAGTAGGTCCCCTAAACGACCCTTCCTTAATGGGTACTTTTGCCCTTCCACCTCCAACTAGATTTGTGGAGGTGGCCACAGTGAAAACTTGTCATATGATCTCTTCTACATCATCTAAGATTAAGAAGAACTCTGACCTTTTTGATAGTGTGGATCACCGCGAGGTGTTGCCCCCAAGCCCCATAGAATCTTTGTAGCAATCAATTTTCTGGGCCTGCGCGGAAAACACAAATTAGCACTCAACGAGTGTTTGGATAGATAGGTCTCTAGAGTTTGGTACCTCTTCCGATCCTTGGTCTCGTATACATTCTATAGATGAAGGAATCATCCAGTCAATGATGATAGGAGAGACGTCATGGGAAGATTTCCACCATCGTTCCCACCTTCAAGATAATAATGAAAATTATTCAAGTGACCTTAATCATCCTTTAGTTTTTTATTTTTTATTAAATACTATAAATACAGTGGATTCCGAGTGAAATCTGTCCAATATTGAAGAAACTATCACCATTAATATCTTGACCAAACCTAGTGTTGTAGAGAATATTCACGTTGGAAAATTTTGTTCTCCATCAGAACTGGAAATTTACTGCGCTCTCTTTCGTGAATTCATAGATGTCTTTGCATGGTTGTATGACGAAATTCCAGGCATTGACTCGAAAATCATTGAACATGAAATCAAGATGTACCCAGATATCAAACCAGTACGACAACGGCTTCAACCTGTCCATCCGAAGAAAGTTGTTGCCATTAAAGTAGAAGTTGAAAAACTTTTGCATGCTGGTTTCATTTACCCTGTATCTCTCACTGATTGGGTATCGAATATTGTTCCTGTAACGAAAAAACAAGGAACGATTAGAGTGTGCGTCGATTATAGGGATGTAAATCAAGCGTGTCCAAAGGACAACATCCTACACCCTTCATCGACCAAATAATTGATGAATGTGCCGGATGCAAAATCTTTTCATTCATGGATGGAATTTTCGAATACAATCAAATCAATATCCGCCCACAGGACTAGTCGAAGACTACATTTATATGTCCGTGGGGCACATTCGCATATCGTAAATTACCTTTCGGTTTGAATAACGCAGGGGAAACGTTTCAGAGGGAAATGAATTATGCCTTCCATGACATCAAGCACATCGTTCAACCATATCTCGACGATCTACGGGCTCATTCGTGAAAGCAGACTTATCATCTGCAACGTTTGAGAGCCATATTTCTACATTGCCGACACTACAAGATATGACTCAATCTGCACAAGTGTGTGCTTTATGTTGTTTTTGATTGATTACTTGGTTTCATAGTTTCTAAGGATGGAATTCGACTCGACCCATTTAAGGTTCAGGCAATCCTTGACATGCCTCCACCTTCAAATTTACTTCATATTCAGAGACTCCAAGGGAAAGCTAACTTTCTGAGGAGGTTCATTCCACATTATGTTGAACTCACTAAAGGTTATACACGTCTTTTAAAAAAAGGAGTACCCTTCCACTGGGATCAGGTCGTGCAAGCTTCCTTTTTCGCTTTAAAAGATTCCTTGATAAAAGCATCATTAATGTATGCTCCTCACTATCAAAAAGACTTTAACCTGTATCTTACCGCTGCAGATACAACTATCGACATGGTTTTAGTGCAAGAAGTTAATGGAACAGAACATCCTATATATTATTTAAGTCGCAATCTTAATGATACAGAAAATAAGTACTCTTATGTTGAAAAGCTAGCTTTAGCAGCCATTCAAGCGGTACATAGATTTCGACACTATGTTCTCTTTCGCAAGACTACCATTGTGTCAGATTGCAACCTTATGACCTACATTCTGTCGTGTCAATTAGTAGGGGGGAAATATTCCAAATGGATAGCCATTTTGCAAAAGTTTGATCTAGAATTCACCAAATCCAAATCAAAGAAATCTCTCATCTTTACGGAGTTACTTTGTGACCTTCCATCGTCATCCAGTGATTTAACATCCAAGGCATCGATCATGGATGAGACTCTATTTTTGATATCATCAAGTGATCCATGGTATGGGAATATACTAGTCTATCTCCAAACCCAAACCATTAGGCCTAACACCTCGCGCTCTGAACAACAGCATACTCGATACCAAGCCAAGGATTACCTGATCATTGGTGATACACTTTACCATCATGGTGTCGATACAGTTCTACAAAGGTGCCTCACGCATGAGGAGGCCAAAAAAGTTTTGAATGATTGTCATTCAGGTGCTTGTGGGGTGCATTTGTTTGGTTACGGTACTGCACAAAAGATCTTACGAGATGGTTACTTCTGGCTCACAATATTCAAAGATTGCGTAATTGCAGTCAAAAGTTGCCATGCTTCTCAGATATTTAATCGTAAAACCAGATTACCACCTGCACCACTGTATCCAGTAGTTGTCGTTGGTCCATTCGCTAAATGGGGCATTAATTTCATAACATGTAACCCCACCTCGGCCGGGGAGCATGGGTATATTATAGTTTTTGTCGAATATTTTACAAAATGGGTCGAGGCGATGCCTACATTAAACAACAGTGGTGAAACGGCTGCTATTTTCTTTTTTAACCATGTAGTTTCTAGATTTGGTGTACCACAGGCTATAGTCACAGATCATGGGTCACATTTTCACAATCACATGATGATCGAATTGACTGCCAAATTAGGACTATGCCACGATAGTTCTACTCCATATTATCCATAGGCTAACAAACAGGTTGAAGCAATCAACAAATTCCTTAAGCGCATGTTGCAGAGAATGATTGGAGTCCACAAACGGAATTAGCATTTAATCTTGTACTTGGCTCTGTGGGCATATAGGACTTAGGTGAGAAATGTGACCGGATTCATGCCCTTTCAATTGGTGTATGGTCTGGAAGTTGTCTTACCAATTCAGTGCGAAATCTTGTCCCTCAAGCTTGCAATTTATCTGCTTACCAAAACTTCGGAAGAAGAGGCTCGTTTCTTGGAACTAATCCACTTGGATGAAACCTGTTGTGATGCCACATTAGCTAACGAAGCACATAAGAAATGTGTCAAGGCGTAATATGACAAAAATTTCAAGCCTCGTGTCTTCTCAGAAGGTGACCTGGTCTTGCTTTACGATCAGGACTCAGACAAATTAGGAGCAAGTAAGTTCGAACCATTATGGATGGGCCCCTACATTGTTAAACGAGTATCGATAAAGGGAGCCTATGAGCTGGTCGATTATAATGGGATTCCACTATCGCAGCCCCAAAACGGGTTATATCTTAAACATTACTATGCTTGATTAAGTATAGTAAGCTTTGTATATATGCTCTGTGATTGCCATGCTATCAGCCTTTTGAGCCTTGGTTGTGTACCTTCCATCACCTCCATTCTTTTGGCCGATCATACGCTTCCACTTGGTTATTTACCCTTTTTGAGGAACAGTTGCAATGAGTGGTCTTGTTAGCCAGTCTCTTCATAGAATTCACCATGTTTCAAGAAGTTCCAAGATTACCTGAAACCAGTTGCTACCCGAAAAAACACTCGTTCGTCAAAATGAGTCTCCTTTAAACCCTTTTCAGACTCGTTAAATATGAAAATATTGTTGTCCAATTGGCCTTTCCATCTCCTTAAAGTGATTGGAAGTGTCATCCCTCCTGTATATTTTAATCTTTTTTGGACCTAAGGGATTATCCAACAAAAAAGTTCGAGGGCTTGTCTTTTTCGACTCGTTAAAGTGATCAGAAAAGACATCCCTTTCGTATTATCTTATCCTTTTTTCAGACTGAAGGGATTATTCTATGAAAAAGAACTACTGGAGTTTCATTTTCATCCCTTTTCAAACTCTCTAAACATGAAAAGGATCGATTTATCTTTGTCGTTAAACTCGTTAAAACAATAGCAACAAACTTGTCCACCTAGATAAGAACAAGTTTCATTGTCGCTAGACTCATTAAAACATAGCGATAGGTTTGCCCGAAGGGAAAATTATACAACAAGCATATGTTATACCCCTCAAGCTTGCCAAAAATAAAGAGGTACTGGTCAGCAATGACTTGGGAAAAAGGAAAGAAAATTTGAAGAAATTTATGGTAGCAGGTCGCTCTTGAACATGACACTTTCACTCCATCACCATTATTGAGTCGGGTTGGGTTATTTCGTTCACCGGTCATCTAACCATTGGTCTTCCACATCATCCATCTTTTGGGGTTAACACTACCAATCCATCTCAATGTCGCTGACATGTTCAAGAGAAGTCATTCAATTGAGAAACCACAAACCCAGTTAATGCCTCGTCCACTGCAATACCTTCAACCTTCCTTTTTCATGACCGCCATTCCTGAACCTTGTGTCTTCAAATCATTTTCACCTCCAGAAATCATTTGCTTTGTTTTGTGCCGTAGATGTGGGATACATTAAGGCCCTCCTACGACAGGTCACTTCTTTCGACATCAACACTATCCAAGAAGTTGACTTAGAAACAACCCTTTCAGTACTTTGAAGCTTGCATACTTCAATGGAAAGTTTCTCACTTCCGGCGACAGGTTGACATCAATGGCCTTCGACCAAAAAAATTTGCGTGGTGTTCGACATCGGATCATATATTCACACCACGTGAATTGTACTATAGTACCTTGAAGGCCATTATCATTATGGGTGATTCTTCTCGCGTCTGTTAACAGCTCACATTATTGGTTGGTAATCAGGCGATGTCGTTCCATGTTCAACTTCAGAACATCTTTTCACATGGATCGAATTGTACATCGGGCAAAGATTGAACGAGTTTTGAAGACCCCGGATCTAGTTTCATCCATCCGGGCTCCGATATATTCAAGGATATAAAGACATCAAATGTACACAGAAGCTATACAAATGGTCATCCAGACCAAGAATGATGACTCTACAATTGAAGAATCACTAGTCTGCATATGCAGATGAATATCTGTTCTATGTACATGAAATGAATTTATAAAGTTGAGCATGGGAATGCACGCCTCAGCTAGATCATGAAAATTATATTATGATGATGTATTGTATTGTATCTTATACAGGTCACCTTCCAGTTCGAAACCTCAAATCTTCATGATAAAGCATTTCACCTGACATCAAGATTTACGACTTCATGCTTTAGGGGGCAACTGTTATAGACATATTTGGGCACTTCAACCCCAATCTTATACATCAATAAACTAAGGCTTTTCAACCCTTAAAAGTGTTGTTTCATACCCTAAAATATCATGGTCATCTTATTACATCATTCCCCAAAAGTTCCACTTGAAAAACCATCTAGAATTGGGCTCCATTGTCAGGGTGCGATGCATACTGACTTCTACACTAGCCAGGTGTGATGCATACTAATAAGGCCTTCCATAGGGTGTGATGAGTGAGGATGGACAAATTTCCGAGACAGTTTGCTAAGTGGATGCTCAAGGAATCTTCTAGAAACTTCTCATATGACACTTGCCTCTCTGAATTCGCCAAAGGATGAGTAAGAGATCCAATAAATCTCCAAGTGGAACCAAATGCAACATGTGGAATGACACTAATCAAAACCCCAGAGATGACTCACACCCTTGTACACATCTATAAATGGATCCCTCATCTAAGAGATCCAGAGGCTGGAATGTTGTGAATTGCAAGGAAGTGCTGATAGTTTGTGTTTGAGATAAGAACATTGTATTGTTGGTGTGATCTCGCTATTTCATGAGGTGAAGAGGGATTGATGCTGGGAGAATGATGTTGGATCAGACAACTAGGTTGTGATTCTCCCTTCTATTTAATAAAGTTCTTCAAGTTGTCTTCCATATAATTGTGCACTTGTGAATGTTATTATTTGTGAATTCCAATGTATGTTCATTATACATCTGATTCTGTAGTGTTTATGTTACAATAGATCAAGATGCTTTGATGGTTCTTTGCTACTGTGTTTCTATAGGTACTCTTCAAGCGGGATAAGTACAGAGAGGTGTTGCGAGCTCTATCAAGGGTGAGAAAGATCGAGCAAAGGATTCAGCAAAAGTTCCAAGTTGGTCCTTTCATCCTTCTCTTATCTATTGTGAATATAAGAAATCGATGAATTACTTTGAACTGTTGTTTCTAGGGTATCCACCAAACCTAGAGGGCTAGTCGATCGAAAAGACACTAGTTTTCCCAGAAACAGTCTCTATGCAAAGATCTCCACACCGACAGAGTAACTCGAGGGCGAGTCATGATGTTTGTTTTGGGGTCCTGTTGGCCACAGAATCCCCCAAGGAAAGTTTTGGGGGTTGACTAAGTTCAATATAAAGACTCAACGATTTGTGGACGCAAAGCGCAAAATTGCAATTGATTCATAGGGTTGTCTACCCTTACTTTTGTAATGTAATGTCAGCTTGAGAGTTCTACCCATGGTCCACGGACCATGGGATTGTATAAATAGAGCGAGGCTCTAAGTTGTAAAGAGACATCTAACAATCTAAGAGAAGATGAAGCATTGAGTCTAAGTTGAGGTGTAAAGTCGAGTCTTTGGGTCATAGAGTAGGAAAAGTCTTTGTAGCTGAGTGCATAGAGGCCTAGTAGTCCGCAGCTAAGTGCACAGACCCCTGCAGCTGAGTGCGCAAAGTGAGTCGAGTCTGTAACCGTTGGAGAAAATAATAAAGATAATTTTCTTATCATTTTTTGTATCTTTTCTTATTTTATGCATTGAAGTATATTGGGTATTGTTGGGTCCCTATAATACTAGTGATTACCCCATTACCATTGTATTTGTACCCCTTATTAATATTTTTGTGCCCCTATTGTCCCCATATTATTATTACTGGGCCCCATAGAATCCCTCTATTGTTATTTTTATGGCTTTATATTATTATTGTTAGGTCGGCTGGGTTATATTGTGACTCCTTAGACTCCTATATATAGAAAGGAAGTTTTTATCATTTGAATCATCCAAGAATTGTCATTTATGTAATGGTAAGGAGTTTCCCCCTCGAAGAGGCTGAATTCTAAGGCGTTGATTTATCTTTTCTATCTTTTCTTGAGCTGGTTTCATAACATTTGGTATCAGAGCTTTGAATTCTAGGGTTTCGCAGCTCCAAACAGGTCATCGTGGCATTTTATCTATAACTTTTTTTCTGCGATGTCTCAGAAGCTAAAAGAAAAAACCCATTTGAGAAGACACTGCACTGAATCTTAGGTCTGAATTTCAGAGCTTTTTGCGCTATATTTTCAGAGATATGAACTGAGGAAGTTGGTCCTTTTGCAGAAACTTGAATTACATTCAAAATAGGTGACCTGGGGAAAATCGTCATAACTTTCTCTCTGAGCATTAGATTGAAATTTCATAAGAAAGTACAAAAAAAGGACGGACTGTAGTTTCTTGTATATATTTTCATAGCCAAAAGTCAAAACAGGGACACGTGGCACGTCGTACAAGTTCACTCTACTATATTAGTCTATAATCAAGTCACTGTGGGAGATTTGGCATAGCTCTTCATTGGAGAACCCAATTGGGGTCAGACTGGTGGCATTGGAAAGAGGACACAGAGGGCTACCACAGGTCAAAATTTCAGAATTGGATGATCTAAAATTACAGAGATACATCAGAGGAAATATCGAGCTCCTACAAAGTGAAAAAAGGTGTGTATATTTTTTTAAATGTTTGCTTAAGCTT
>APFE031296983.1:84070-121103 GCA_000404065.3 Pinus taeda
TCATTTGAATCATCCAAGAATTGTTCATTTATGTAATGTAAAGGAGGTTGCCCCCTCGAAGAGGCTGAATTCTAAGGCATTGATTTATCTTTTCTATCTTTTCTTGAGTTGGTTTCATAACAGGTATGAATTGCAATTTTACTATTTATTTGATGCACAAACTTACATGAATGTGTTAAATAATCGAATATAAGATAAGTATCTGTTTACGTAAAGTTAACTAATAGTTATAAGAAGATAAGTAAGATCCGCAGTGTACTTAGGGAAAGAGCACAGATCACTGCCTTAGTAGTGTGAAATCACTTCGGCCCTTGATTAGGGTTGCGAGAAGGTGATTATAACAGAGAGCAAAGGTCTCATAGGATAGGAGAGTGCGGGAAGTGACCTGCGTGAAGCCATTCCTAGTTGGCTTAAGTCGACCCCTCATACATCTCAAGGGTGCAGAAACTTGGTTCCAGCATCCCCCCATACTGCTTCGGGTGAGACCTCAATCTGCGCTTCGTGGGCTATTGCCGAAAGGGCTAGTAGTATAGGGGTTTGCTTGGATAATTAACTCTGAACCTAGGTCAGGCCCCATCAAGCCAACAATGTTGAATTATAATAAGGAGATCCTTTTGAGTACAAGAATTTTATGGTTGTTGTTACACTGGTACCCTAATATCTCTGTGTAGTGCAGACATTGGGAGAATTCTCGATCGGACTTAGATTCAAATTCCTTTCTATTTGGTTACCAGTGGAATAATATCGGTTGGATTACCACTTGTGCGACTATGAAGAAGAATTCGGGCCACGACATCTGATGGCTACTCAGGGGTATAGGGCTCCTGGTGAAGACACTTTTAGTGCCTATAAGTTTACAGATTTTCATTAGGGGTATAGCAAGAGAAGTTGAAGTTCTTCATGGAGAAATACAATTGCTTCAGTTAGGGGGGATGTTGAGTTTGGTTTTTATACCTATTTCCTACACTTTTTTTTCCCAGTTTTGATCCTCTTTCCCTCCATGCCAATGAAACTTCACATGTTAATCACCCTTTCTCTCATTTATATAGCCTATTTCATCGTCATGTTATTTTGCCATGTTTTGTGGAATATAATAATACAATATTCATTTTATGTGGCTAACTTGGGTAAGAATATGAGAAGTATTTTGGATCCTCTTCTCCTTTTTAGGTGTTTCTTGCAAGAACGAGGTTATGGAGTAAACAAGGTGTGTTGATTAGTTTTAGAGCAGGGTAGAGTAGATTTTTGTTACACTCTGTATGTTGTTACACATTATAAGTTGTTACATGTGTTGTTGTTACACCACATGTTGTTAAATATGGTCGTCATTAGACCTCGGATGTTGTTACAAGGATTTTGTTACCTTGTTACCTAGTGATTGTTGTTACATCCCAAACTGCCATTTGACCGTAAAGACGTTGTTGCACCATAGCTGGCAAAGTCGTGGGTACTATTTCACACAATAGCTATTAGAAGTTATGAATTGTTTATTTATAAGTAACATATCCAAACGGTTGTGATCTTAACCAATGTATCTGAATAGCATTTGTATTTAGATATAGTTTATAATGATTTCTATTTTATAATCAGCATAATAACTATAAAAGAAACTCAATTTCTCATGTACGGGGATGGCATAGAGAAAACATTGTTACTCTAATCTTATAATTTTTAATTATTTTTAATATTGAAGGGACTACAGTGATGTCACTATTTCTTATTTGATTATTTAACTAATATCGTGTTCATTCCTGCGCCCTTGCTAGGGAGGGAGGGCCCTCCTATTTACCAGGGACTGCAACAGTAAAAGTAGTTGTGTATTGTTGGTTCTTTTATTGTTTGTATGGTTCTGTTATTGTTGTATAAATTGTAGAATATATTCGCTTCAGTTCCAGAATTATATTATGTTGTTACACTAGTTTGATTAAACAGAATGGTAGTTGACTAGTTGGTGTAGTTATTTTTTAGTGTGTGGCACGCCCTTACTCTGATAATTGTGAAGTGTGATTTCATTTATGTAGAGTGTTTTAATTTCTGCATGAATGATTTAATTTCTACAATTGATCCAGCGGAATTCTTTACTGTTTCTTTCTATTTTCATTCTTGGTTGTAATGTATCAGCACATATAGTGAAAACTCCATTGAAACAGAAAGACCTACCCTGAGTTGACAATTAAATGGTTGGATTGATTAAAATAGCACTACACAAGACTGCAACCATATAATTTTCAACCCAGGGTAGGTCTTTGTTGTTTCAATGGAGTTTGCACTATCTGTGCCGATGCACTACAACGAAGAATGAAAATACAAAGAGATAGTAAAGAATGTCACTGAGTCAATTTTAGAAATTAAATCATTCATGAAAAAATTAAAACACTCTACAGATATGAAAACACACTTCACAATTACCATAGCAAGAGTGTGCCACACACTAAACTAATAACTACACCAGTTGGTCAACTACCATTCCTTTTAATCAAACCAATGTAACAACATAATATAATTCTGAAATAGAAGTGGATATATTATACAATTTATATAGCAACGGCAGAAAACCATACAAACAATAATATACAACTACTTCTACCACTGCAGTCCCTACTAAAGAGAAGCGTCCTTCCTCCCTAGTAGAGGTGCATGAATGAACATGAGATTAGTTAAAGAATCAAATATGAAACAGTAACAACATCAACGTAGTGCCTTCAATATTAAAAATAATTAAAAGTTGCAAGATCAGAGTAACAATGCTTCTCTATGTCGTCCCCGTACATGAGAAATTGAGTTTCTTTTATAGTTATTACATACCAAAAATCAGGAATAGATCAGTCATGAAAATCTCATGATTCTCATGTTGATCCTATAATAGAAATCATTATAACATGTTCATAAATAAAAATGTTATTCAGATTAATTGGTTAAGGTCACAACCGTTTGGATCTCTTATTTCTAAATAAGCAAGTCATTACTTTTGAAAGTTGTTGTGTGGAATAGTACCCACGACTTTGTTAGCTACGGTGCAACAACGTCCTACGATTAAATGACAGTTTGGGATGTAACAACAATCACTTAGTAACATCATCCTTGTAACAGCATCTGAGGTATAACAACGGTCATCTTTAACAACACGTGGTGTAACAACAACACCTGTAACATCATACAGTGTGTAACATCAATTTGTAATAGCATATAGAGTGTAACAGTAATCTGCTCTACCCTGCTCCAAAACTAATCAATGCGGCTTATTCACTTCATAACCTAATTTTTGCAAGCAACACCTGAAAAGAGAAGAGGATCCAAAAGACTTCTCTAATTCTTACCTTAGTTAGCCACAAAAAAGGAATATTGTATTGTTATATTCAACAAAACATGGCAAAATAACATGATGGCAAAATATGTTGTATAAATGAGAAAAATGGTGATTAACATGTGAATTTCCATTGGCCTGGGGGGAAAGAGGATCAAAACTGGGGAAATAAAGTGTAGGAAATAGGTATAAAAACCACACCCAACATCTCCCCCCAACTGAAGGAATTTCATGTCCCCATGCAAAACCTCAGCTTCTCCTACTATACTGCTAATGCAAGTCTGTAAAATTATAGGCACCAACAATGTCTTCACCAAGAGCCCTATACCCTTGAGTAGCCATCAGCTGTCACGGTTAGGATTCTTCTTCATAGTTGCACAAGTGGTAATCTGACTAGTATTCTTCCACTAATAACTCAATCAGAGGAAATTTGAAATTAAGTCTGATCTAGAATTCTCCCAATGTCTACACTACCCGGACATATTCGGGTACCCGTGTAACAACAGCCATGAAATTCCTGTACTCAAAAGAATCTCCTTCTTTTAATTTAGCACTATAGGATTCGGTGCGCTTAAGGCACCTTACTAACGCTCAACTTTTCGTTTGTGCATAAAAATTGAGACATCCCCACAATCCTTTTTCTATAAGTTGTTGATTGTTCCCTAATCCCCGGGGTACTCAGGAATAACTTAAATTTGCGTCTTAGTTCATAAACCATTCTTGGTTCTTCTCTAACCCATAATATACCCCTTTCTTCATTGGTCTCAGTTGATTTCATGGCTAGATGCCATTCGATTTGGTTTTTCATAAAAGAAAGGAAGGTCCGCAACTGCAAATATCCCATATAGGAGAAAATACTTGCCACCATCTTTGTGCTGACATATTCACACGTTATGTTATGCAAAAACATCTCACAAAGTAAGCTTTGTTCATCAAAATCACAAGTACGAAAAAAATCAAGAAAATTACGGGTAGAAGAACCCAAATAAGGTATGTTCTCAAAGACTCCTTTTAACTGAAACAAATAATAGCGTTCTCATAGGAACACTGGATATGATGGGGAGGGTTACCTGCATCCTAGCAGGTTCAAGGAAAGCTCACGAAGCTTTGTCTTATCATTTGTTAGATCCAGAACATGTCGTTGTAACAGTTGCAGTTGTTTGTCCTTCTTCTTCATAGCTTGCTTATGTCTCCGCACTTCCCATTTTCTTTCCCACTCTTCCTTTAACCATTTCTCCTTAAGTGAATCCATCATCTTCTTATGTGCCTTGAGCTAGATCATTCCCTCTTCTAGAGAGCACATGCTGCTTCCATTTTTGTAACTCTGGTATCAACAACATTCTTTCAAAACACCATCCTTCATCAGGACCCATTTTCTCCCACATGCACTAACAATTGAATGTGTCACAGCGTTCTGAGGGTGAAAATTCTCCATTTCCGCTATTGGTTCTTGTGTAACAGTAGTGTCATTAATGGATTTTTATGTAATAGTTTCTTATTCTCTCTAATCAGCTTCTGCTTCCACTGTTCGTTCTTGTGTAACAGCAATGTCATCCACATGTTCTTGTGTATCATTTTTCCCTTGGTAAGCTTTTGTTTCCACTGTTGGCTCTTGTGTATAGCAGTGTCAACCACGGGTTCATGGATATCAGCTTCTTAATTTTCCCCTTGGTTAACTTATGTTTTCACTACTAGTTCTTGTGTAACAAAAATGTCAACCAAGGGTTCTTGTGTATCAGCTACCAAATTATTTTGTGTGGAATGCTTCGTCTCAGCTGCTGGTTCTTTTGTAACAACAGTGTCTTCAATGGTTTTTTGTGTGTTAGCTTCCTAGGACTCAGTTTATGTTTCCCTCGAGATGTTTTCCATGGCACAGAATCTATACCCTGTTGCCACTATCTCCTTAGCATAGGTTGTGCACACAGCACATAGAACATTTCTCTTCCCAACCCTGTCTACAGTCTCAGCCAAAGTGTCTAACCCTAATGCCCTTGCATCTACCTTATCCTCTGCTAACTGCTTCCTTATTTTTTCATTTTTTTTCTAAACTTTCAATTTTAAGTTGCAAATATTGGGTCTCGTTCTTATCGGGTGAGGAAGGTTCCTCCGGTCGAGCCTTCTCTTCATCCTTCTACTTTGTTGCCTCCTTGTTATTCTTAGGCATGGATGGGGACTATGGGTGCCTACTAACCCTTATTTTCTGTTTTGGTTACTTATCACCAATTGGCTTTTCAGCTGGTATTCGTAGCCTTCTTTCTCATGAGTTCCTCCCAGCTCTTGCCCTAGTGACTTAGGGCTTCCAGCATAATTAGCTTGATGAGGCCATGGTTTGTGATGCAATTCTCTGGATGCGCAACTTTTTTTACGGCCACATCCATATGCCTGATATTTTCCAACAAAAAGTAGGGAAGTTTTATCATCTATCGATGTCGAAGGTGGTTTAGCAACGGGAAGTGGTAATTGAATATGATTGTTTCCTTTCCCTCACAAGTAATATGCTTGATGAGGTAAAGGATGACATTGGCCCATGGCTGGGGAAGTGACAACCTATCAACCCCCCATCCTTTTTTCACCAGTCATTCCTCCCCTTGGAGAAAATCCTTCTTCAAGGAGTGGTCATTAAGTACAATAAAGCATTTCTGGAGAAGTTTCGAGATGAGAATGAAACCGAGTCAGGGCCTATACGAGAATGGAGACAGAACTCGGCGAAACATAAACATGAGTCTTCGGGTAAGTACTCTGTCGACTCCTTATGCTCTCCTTATTGTTATGCTGGAGTCATGATGTGTCGATTGTGGGGATTACATGATTCTTCAAAATTTTCCGTAGAAATGGTACCTTTGATGGAAGCGGCATGTAATAGTGAAATAATGGATTGGGGGACTATATTATCGGATAAGTTGGCTACAACTATTCTTGAATTCAGAAACAAATCCCATGTTACTAATAGATTCATCCCTCCATTTTATTTTAGTGCCTATATTTTGGATACCCTCTGTTTTAATTCCGAGTTTCCTGTGTTAGGGTGGAGATGGACTCCACAGGACCCTATGCCTATTCATATCTACCACCAGAAACTATGGAAAGATCATTATAAACACCATTTATACCAAGTCTGCAATGGATTCATGCTACCTATTTACTATGCAATTTTTGATAAACCTGCCCCTAAGATCTCCTCTCAGGCTGAGATTGACTTGACAGCCTTAGGAACCTAGTTTGGAGAAGAAAAATTCACTTATGTAAGAGTTTTTGGCAGTCAGGCCAGACCTCATGTCCTCCCCTTGTACATACCATACAAGCTATTAGCTCGCGAAATAGCATATCAGCTTCCAACTGCATCAACCACAAAAACTCTCAGAAATTCAAAGAAGCA
This sequence comes from Pinus taeda, assembly GCA_000404065.3. NCBI lineage: Eukaryota > Viridiplantae > Streptophyta > Pinopsida > Pinales > Pinaceae > Pinus > Pinus taeda. Next base: position 90,751 of record APFE031296983.1, read on the forward strand.
AGTTTGGCCTCCTTTCCCTCTAAGGTGTGGCATCTATACTCTGCATGATTATAAACATGCAGAGAAAGAGGCAGAAAAATTTAACATCCTAAGTCTTTCCACTCTTCCTAATAGACATTTCGACCCGAAGAAAGTCATATATAATGCTCTAGATCAAGCCAAGCTCACTAAATTTGAACATAAGGAAGATGAGTTTGATGACCTGTTCTCCTCCGCCGAGTCAATACTCCAGGTGCAACAGCTAGCTAGAATGAGATACCATGATGACGGGTTAGTAGAATTTAATAAACTTAGAGAACAGAGGTTGCAAACTCTGCCTCTATATTTGTTAGCTACTACCCCGATGATACAGTCAAGCGAGCCTGAACAGCAGCTTACCAGTGAACCTCCTGCTACATCCGAAATCTTTGAAGAAGTCCAAAGAAAAGAGCAGGAGGAACTCCGGAGGTTAGAACAGGAAGAGGCACAGAGGAAAGAACAAGAAGAGGCAAAGAGGAAAGATAGAGAGGAAGCAGAAAAGAAAGAACAGAAAAACCAGCAGGAGCACAGCAGCAAGGAGGTGAATGTTGATACGCAAGTGGAACCAAGATTGCTCGAAGAATGGCAACAATTTAATACAATTATAGGCAATCTTGAGACCTCAATGGACGCTGAAACATCCAAAGCTGCCGATACACAAGATACAGCATCAAAGGAGGTTCCAAGCAAAGGAACCAGCGGTCTACCCTCAACTACAGTAGTAGAAATAATTCCGAAGAATTCTTCCGATCAAATTATTTTGCAAGTGAAGGACATTCCTCCACTAGATGTTTTCTATAGCCCAAAACATAGGGTTGTAATAAATCGACAGCGGAAAAGGAGAAGGATTGATCAACCTTCTCTGTTCCATGAACAAACAATAATAGCCAATGTGGTATGGAGAGAAGAATTTGACCCCTCCGATGACCTAACAAAGTTATCTCAATATGTCGGTGCCTATTCGGAAGCCACCATGGATAAGGCATTGGAGGTAAGAAATTTGTTGAAAGAAAAGGATCAAGTGATCGCTTCACTACAGGCGCAGCGATCGGAAGAACAGCAGAAGTCAGAACAGCTACAACAGCAACTGTACACACAGCAATAGTTAAATAACCAGCTCAACAAACAGTTGCATGAAGAGAAGCAGAGGAATGATTCGGGAGCAATCCAGAGACAGAAGGAACTATCAGAGGCATTATCAAAGTTGAAGGCGATGAATGAACAAATGGAAAAGACAAAAGATGAGCAAATTTCTCAATTATCAGCTCAAGTAGAAAGGTTCAAGAGTCTTCCCCAGCCTGCCGAGTTCAGAGCAGAGGCAATGCAGATTAACAAGGCATTAATAACACAAATAAGATTGTTATGTCATGAAATTGCCCAAGTTGAACCTCTGTGTGACATAACAACGTCTTTAATAGACAAGTCAGTTGATACCAGACAGGATTTGGAGCAAGTCGACGACACTTTGACAGATTTTCTTACTTGGCAGGACTCTAATGAGGGACAGGCAGCAAACTTGCCCAAAATCTTAGAATCCCATAAGGAAATCCTATTCACAGAGTGGCAGTCCCAATTAATGAAAGCAGAGAGAGCTGTTTCTAGATGCAAGTTATCTACGAGCAATTTAATTGACTTGATCAATAATACTCTCTATTTATCTAACATGATTTCTCAATGTACACCAGGTAAACTATTATCAGGCAAGACATTGGAGCAGTCATGTAACCAAGAACTAGAAAAGAATGGGAGGTTGATCTCAGGAATTAAAAGTTTAACTTGGGACACTTATTGGTTGTTCCTAGTAAAACCATACAGTCAGAGAGCCTCCCTCAAATGCCTAACGGATGCAATCGGGTGTATCATTCCCGATATACATGATGCCACCTATGCTGCTCAAATCAATTCTTGTCTCAGCCGCCCTCAAGAAGTGGAGCCAATGCTGGCAATATGCCAACTCGGGACAAAGGGAAAACAGCCAGAAGGATGAATCATCACTGCCGATTACCAGATCACTGTGGGAGAGATATTTAAGATCGGATTATACCAATTTAGTAGCATTTTAATTTTGTAGTTTGTTAGCTTAGTTTAGTATTTATAGACCCTTTCATGTATTTAGAAAGGGTCGTAAGTTTTTGTATATGACTTAAGCCTAAAGTTGCACTAGTGTACTTCAAGCATATTCTTTTATGAAAACTAGACCAATCTTTCCAAATTTTGATAATGAAGCTTTGATGTGAATGTGCACTATTGCCTTTATTTAAAAGTATTTCTGAATCAGAAGAAGGAATTAAAATTGTGATTGGCATAGGGAATAATTCGCAGCTCATATGGTACTATTATCTATGTCTGAATTTATTTCTTTTATGTGAATTGTTGTTTGGTAATTTTTGCTATTATTGAATATGTGAATGTGTTCTAAACAGTAAACTTTATACTTTCCACTATTGGATGTTTACAGTTTGCTACTCTCTCAATCATGCATGTATCGGTAATATAAAAGAGAAGTGTAATATTGTTTTATCAATTACTTCGTTCAACTATTTGAACGAAGAAATTATCATTTAAATGAATGTCTTTGTTTATTGCATAGTGTTATCTATATGCCTATCAGCAAACACAGATCATTAAACGTTGCACTTAAAGAATAGAAGCTTCCCGGGATAAAATAGTCATTTACGTTTTCGTTCATATAATAAGTCCTCCATTTATTATCACTTATTAGAAAACCAATCATTCATTCACCCCCTTTTATTCATTACTGGGAAACCGATCCCATTATATCCAGACGGAGCCACCATCCCAAATGGAAAAGGAGTTGTATTAAGGTCCGGACCAGGTGGTTATCCCCGATGTTGATGTAACGATTTTCGGGCCATCAACAGGTCCTGGTGACTAAAGCAACATCAGATGTCGAGGTCTCATCCAAGGCTTATTATTTTGAGGCAGCATGTTCTTTCCTGCATAGAATAGTTGCAAGGCCTAAAATTTTGCCATACACTAATACCGTAAGAGTGATCATCGACAATGTGGACATTTCATACAAAACATTCATGAATTCCAAGCACGAAGTCATGGGGTCATTTACTCTAGATAATCTACGTCGAATATATCATCTGCCAAAACCACAGAATTTATACGACAAAGCCTTCATTGAACACTTTGTGAAAGAAAATGAAGACCCAATGGAAAACATGCAGAATTGGAGGTCTGGCTCTAGCAAGTTTAAGTAGGAGAAAACTAGTATGTACTCAATTGCACCTCTGTCAACCCCGCATAATTTTGCAGCCGCAATGTTGTGTAGACTATTTGGAAAGGCAGACAGTACCAAGTTTTCTATTAAATGGGTTCCATTAATTGATGCAACTGTTAATTCTATCATTATGAACTGGAGCAATATTTTATCAGATAATTTGGCTATGTCCATTAGAGAATACAGACATAATAGAATTATCACCTCTCGGGTTATCCCTCCTTTTTATATGAGTGCATATGTGATGGACGCTATATGTTTCTATTCAAATTTTCCGAACATGGGCTGGAAATGGACTCTATAGGGCCCTACTCATATCCATGTTTATCATAATGTTTTGTGGGATCACAGATTAACTCTTATTTTTACAAAATCTGTCATGGTGTTATGTTACCAATTCACTAAACTATTTTTTATAAGAAAGCCCCCGACTATCAGAGGAAGCTAAAAAAGACATTTTTCCGGTGGAAAGATAGTTTGGTGAAGAGTTATTTACTTATGTCAGATTTTTTGGGAGTATCAAAACTCCTCATGTTCTTCCATTATATGTTCCTGATAAGTTATTGGCAAAAGAAATTGCCTATCAAACAGTAGGGAATGGTATTACCAAAACCCTCAAAGAAATGAAGAAATCTATCTGGCCTACCTTCCCAATGCAATTTGGTGCTTTTGCATTACATGATTTTGGGCATGCAGCATAGGAGATACAAAATATAACATCCCTAAATCTGGCTACTGTGCTAGGGAGACAATACAACTGTAACAAGGTCACCCAAAACTTCATTGGTTAAAATTAGACAATTTACTCATCAGAACAATGATTTCGATGATCTCTTCGAGTCAACTAAAAGATTTCCGCATGTCTTACATTTGGCATCCATAAAACTGAGCCCAAAAGACCTCCACCGCTTCCACATATACAGGAACAAAAGGCTAACAAGGGTCCCTTTGGACCTATTAAAGATTGAAGAAATAAGCGAACGAAGAGAACCCACTCCTAGTGTAAGCCTAGAGATTCCGAGTATAATTCTAATAGGAAATCTCAAGGGAAATCAATTCAAAGTTCATAAAATTCTGAACACCAATCTCAAGATATGGAATAAATCCCCAAGAAAAACCCTAAGGAGCACACCAAGAAAGGTGTTGAAGAAACGGCCAAAAATGCCTCAACTGAGGAACACATGGAGACTAACTCCACACAAGTTAATGAAAAAAAGACCAAAGTCTTTGATCTAGATCAAGAATGGGAACAATTTAACAAAAGGCTCTGAGTACAGAAAATAGAGATGAGTCTTGAAGGAACATTTGGATTTCAGACTCCTCAACAGTTCAGTAGGTCATAAGCATGGAGACTGCAATACAAGGGGTTACAGCTACTGAAGATATTGAAATCATCCCGACTTACCCAACTTCGGAGGTAATTCTAAAACTTGAGGAAATACCCCCACTAGATATATTCAACAGCCCAACACATAAGGTTGTAATGAAGAGGCAAAGAAAGAAGAGGAAATTGGATACATTGGCAACGGTAATTTTTGAAAATGAATCGAGGGAGGTAGTATGGAAAGACACCCCCATCGATCCAACAGAAAACCTTACTAAGCTATCACAATTTACAGGTGCTTATGCAACTGCGACAATTGATAAGGCAGTCGAAGTCCGACTTTCGCTCCAATAAAAAGAAGAAAGAATTCAATTGTTGGAACAACAACTTGACCTAGATAGACAGAACATTGCACACAAGATGGCACAGTGACAGAAAAATTTTGAATAGATGAGATTACAGCATCAAGAAGACATCACAAAAAAGGATTCACAGATTAATCAAATGTAGACTATAATAGATAAACTCAAAGACAGCCCTCAAACAGAGGAATTTATTAAAGAAACACTTGAACTAAACTCTCTATTATCACAACAATAAGAAGTCTTCTACCAGAAAATCTCATTGATCAATCCATATTGTGAAATAAGGGATGCATTAACCAATCAAGTGGTTGATAAGAGATTAGAATATGAATAGGTCAATAAGAAAAGTTCATAGTTTATTTCTTGGCAGGAATCTGAAGAAAGTAGAAAATCTGATCTGCCAAAGATCGAGGAGTCCCACAAAGATATTATATTCATGTACTGGGACATAAAGTTGAAGCAAGCAGAAAGAGAATAGGCTAGAGCATCTAGCACAACAAATAATATAATTAAAGTAGTGGTTGAAAACCTTCATACTTCCAATCTCATTAAAGAATGCAGGCCGAAAATTCTCCCAGACTTCAAACAGTTAAAGAAACAGTGGAAAGAGACCGCCAAAACGAAAGAAAAGGTAATTAAAAAACTGTTTAAGCTTGACTAGGAAACTTACTGGCAGTTTCTGGTGAAACCGCACAGTCAATGGATGACTCTATGATGTCTAACAAATTCCAATCAAAATATGGTGCCACCACTCTCTGATGTTGTATTTACGAGGCAATTAAGATCTAGAATCGTCCATCCACCCCAGGTGAAGTTGATGATAGATATTTGCAAACTGAATGACTGAATGGCTAATTAGAACCATTCAAGTTGGAAAATCTCGTCATCATTTTTATTTCTATTTTAGTTTTTATTTTACTTATTCTGAGGAAGGTTGTTTGAAACCTCCTTATCTTTTTGTATAATAATCTATTTTTGATGCATATTTTGTATTATTTAAACCTCTCTCATGCATTTAGAGAAGGGTCCATAATTTTATCAAAAACACTTTGTAGAGGCTTTCACTTATGTACTTTTGTGACTGTCTTGATGGAATATTTGGAACAAGTTCTTGATTTTCTTAGAAATTGAAGCATACTCTACTGAATTTACACTTTTGTACTCGAAGAGTATATTTGTTGAAAGGAAGCAGATCAATATTGCTGACTTCATGAGTAGAACCTCTCATATCTAGTACTTCTATCTTTATGGTTGAGTTTTGTTTATGAATTAGCAATAATATTTTCTTATATTGTATTATGTATGAAATCTAAGCTACAGTTTAACATTATAGCACTTTTGTAAAATCTTTTAGTTATAATTCCTTATTAAGTACATGAGAAATTGATATATGCGATATAGTTTTCACAATTATTTTGCCTAACTATTTAGTCAAAATAATTATCATTAATGATTTCATCTCTTATAGAAATTGAATGATCTTTATTACCTATTTCTCTAAGGTATCTTTGTAGATCGCATGATTTGAGTTATTCCCCAGGTATTTATTAAGATAAATGTAAGAATAGATAGTTGCATGTGTTTTTGTTTAATTAGTTCATTTTAGTTAAGCCATTTCCCATTATACTTTATTTCAAACCACAATCGTCATCCCATCAATTATCGCTGGAAACTGGTCCCATTATCCCCTGTCGAAGCCACCATATCATATAGAAAAGGAGTTGCTTCCAAGGTTCAGACCTGGCGGTTATCCCCCATGTTGTTGCAACGGAATTTCGAGGCTTCAACATAGTGTAAGGACGATATCGGAGTAGTTTGAGCTTCCAATAGGCTCTGGTAAGATGTTCTTTCTGCAAATGCAACCAAACTTTTCACCCACCTGAAACTTGTGTGGCACCTAATGTTGATCATGTCATTGCTTGTACTTGGCATTTGACTTCTCCAAGATGTCATGAACCTACTAGCAAATGTGTTGGATTCGTTCAATAAATTTGGTCACTTTATCTACCTCGGAAAATACATGTGTGGATTTGTTTCACCTGAGGCATGGCGACATCAATCAGACACAACAATTGAAATCCTAGACCCACTTGAAAGGGACTACGACCTGCCAAGCTATGGAGAGCTCTATTATAACTATGTTGCAAATATGGAAGACTCATCCCATTTTTTAGAATTCTTGGACTTGTACAGGCGAAGTATGTTCACTATCATCCTGTTTGGCCATCAGTCTAGGGATGGAAAGCAGTGATCTTGGTGATCTTGATGTCTAATAGTGTCTAGAGGCTTCACCGGAATGTGCTCAGGAACCTGCTATCTTGATCTGACATAATGGTCTGCAGGATCAAAAAATGTACCCATACTCATTCAAAGAAGAGTTTGGTAGTGTCCTCTACTGTGACACTCTTCTTGCAGGTTGCTAATATATCCATCTTAGAAAATTTGTCCACGACCACAAATACACAGTCATTACCATGTTTGGTAGAAGAGAGGCCAGACATATAGTATATGGATATGGATTCCCACGGTTGGCTAGGAGTAGTCAGAGGAGTGTACAGGGCTCACTTCTTGATGGATGGCTTGAAGATGGGCGCAAGCAGTGGAAGATTTGATATATTTCCCAACATTCAGTTGGATTTTGGGCCAATATAAGTACTTTTGTGGTACAGCCACAATTTTCTCCACTTTAAAGCATCCTGCGATCTGACTGTAGAGTGCATCCCAAATCCGTTTGGCATGCTTGCTTGAAGGAACACAAATGTGGCCCAAGTAGCATAATAATTTGTCCTAGAGGTGGAAATTATGAAATTTATTCCCATATGGAAGCAAACTCTGGATCATTTTTGTATAGTTGTGGTCATCTAGAGGTGAAGCGAACAAAGTTCCTTCTGTAAATTAATTACTCCAAAAGACTTGGAATTTGAAATCATCCATTGAGGATATAAATATTATATTAAATATGTGAATAAGAATGAGAATAAGATGAATTACAAATGAGAACGAGAGGCTTGCTTATATACCAAGCAAGTGTCTCTTCATGAAGAGTCATGTCCTATTAGACATGCCTCTTCAACCTAATTACTAGCTTAACTAACTATTATTTATGATTATTATTTTTTACATTATATTTATATTATTTATATATTTTATTCGTTACATTGCCTCCTTCTTCAAAAAGCTTTGTCCTCAAAGCTTGTTGATGAAAAAGGCTTGATCTCTTTTTCGGCTTCGAAAGTCTTTCTGTCTTGGAACATTCATCTTCGTCGATACAAGTTGATATGATCTTATAAGTGACAAACAAAATTGTCGCACCGAGAAGGGATCAGACCATCCGAGATTAATCTTCTGTATAGCATTCTGAACACTGGAATTTTGTAACGACTTGTTCTTGTAGCACTGGGTTGAGGTTACATTACTCTTCTCTGGAACATCAGTTTGTTGTTTCAGTTCTGACTAGTTCAAATATGTAGCATGGTTGATTCGTCTGTTCTCATGATTCGGATGCCGATATGGAACTTTTTTTGTTTGATTTTTCCTTACTAGGCATGCAGCAATTTTTATATTTTCTTCTGCGAATATGTTGTTGAGTTGGTTATGAAACATTCACTGAGGATGTTCATTGTTTGAACTGCAACATCCAAGCATGTCTTTTCTTCAACTTGCTTGTCTTCTTCCTAAGTTGTGACATTCACTGAATCAATGTTTGTTGTTTTGTCATCAAATTGAATTCCTACATTTGATGCTTCCTTCTTGATAATTTGTTGTACCTGGCTTTCTAATGACTTCTTATCCTTCTTAAGTTTCTTAATTTGCGTCAACAATTTTTCACTATGATTTTTAAGTCGAGAAACTTCTTCATTTTTTTCAACATTGATTTTCTCAAATTCTTTTTGCATATTTTGTAATACCTTTTTATCTTATTGAGACATTACTTTTGAAATATCTAAGATATACCCTATGTTACTAAATTTGGTTTTAGTGTAAAATCTTGGAGCATTATTTTCTTCTTCTTGTAAGAAAATGTTAAAAAATTCTTTATATTTAGAATAAAGGAACCTAGAGTTTCCATCCAGGGTAAGCCCAAAACAATATCTCTATCATTAAGAAATAAAGTTTTCACAGTGAATTGCAAGGTAAAAGTGAAATCTCTAATACTTAGGTGTAGATTTCTTATGTCGTATTGTTTATCACCTATGCCAGAACAATTTGTTTCAACTATATTTTGATTCAGGAATCACCAATTGGTTAGCACATTTAGGACTAACATAATTACTTCTTTCAGTAGGACTAATAGAGATTATGATGTCTCTTCCTGCGAGTGATCCTTTGATTTTAAATAGTGTGCAAACATATGTACTAAAGGTTTCAGGAAACCTTTCATTACTAGTCTCCATTTTTGCCTTTATGTTTTTATGTAAACAATATGTCAACTGGAGCTATTTTTATTATAAAATATCACTTATTTCTTCTATATATATTATATATATATATATATATTATATATATATATATATAATATATATATATATAATATATATATATATATAATATATATATATTATAATATATATATATATTATATATATATATATATATATATTTCAAATATTCTCCTTAATGTGGATTGTTAAAACTTGAATACCCTTTTATTAAAAGAAATACTCCTTTATATTTTTTCCTTTATTATGTTTATGTATTTCTTTATATTAAGACCCCTTTTCAAAATAACTTTACTATCTTATAATAATAATAGTTTCACTTTTTTTTTAATAACAAATTGGTCTTTTTTTTATATACTTAATTACTTCCTTGATAAATTTTTAATGTTGCCCCACTTAATAAATATAAAGGACGCGTCTTTTCATATGACATGGTAACGATGTTAAAATACCATGGGCTATTACCATGGGTTGTTTTTAAAACCTCCATTAAAATGTTCTCCATGTAAAATGTAAAATGTATTCCTTTTGCTCTTTTTTTTTACTTTTTAAAATACCATGGGCAATTACCATGCGTTGTTTTTAAAACCACGGGCTTCTCCACGTAAAAAAATTTAAATATACTTGGTATGAGATTTTGTATCTGTTTTGTTTTTTCTTTTACTTTTTTTTTACTTCTTCTTTTTTTAATTTATTTACTTGTATTTTTTTGTGGTTAAATTTTTTTTATGGCCAAAGGCCTAGAAAAACGGAGAAAAGGAGAAACTCTCGAATATTTAGTGAAACATTTGAACTGTAACAGAAATAAATTTGACGAAGATTTGATAGCCAAAGACTTGGATCAGAGAACGAGCTCTGTGCACCAGTTAAGCAACCTAGAGGACCGAACTCCTCTGATACCAAATGAAGCGAACAAAGTTCCTTCTATAAATTAATTACTCCAAAAGACTTGGAATATGAAATTATCCGTTGAGGATATAAATATTATATTAAATATGTGAATAAGAATGAGAATAAGAATAATTACAAATGAGAATGAGAGGCTTGCTTATATACCAAGCAAGTGTCTCTTCATGAAGAGTCATGTCCTATTAGACATGCCTCTTCAACCTAATTACTAGCTTAACTAACTATTATTTATGATTATTATTTTTTACATTATATTTATATTATTTATATATTTTGTTCGTTACAAGAGGTCTCGTGACCACAAGAGTTGAGAATTGTATTCAGTAATGCAACTGGGAGTCGGCTGAGGCAGTCTGCAACATGATTGGTGTTGCCCTTTTTATATTTAATGTTCAAGTGGAATTGTTGCAGATATGTAGAACACTTCAGATGACGATTGTTCTACAACTTCCCTTGTGTCTATAGAAACTAAAGAGGTCAGTGATTGGTGTGGATGATTGTATCCTTCCCCAAAATGTAGTGCTTCCACTATCGGAACGCCTGCAAGATGGAATACATATCTTTATCATAGGTTGGGTACTTCTGAATTGCATCATAAAGTATCTCACTATGATAGGCCATTGGATGCTTGTGTTGGGTGAGGACTCCACCAATAGCATAGTCTGAGGTGTCTGTCTTGATTTCAAATGGTTGCTACAAGTCTGGGAGTGTAAGTACTAGTGTAGAGAAGAGGCAGCACTTCATCTCAACGAACGCCTTTTGTTGGGACTCGGACCATGAAAACTTTTCTTTCGCCCCGCCCTTAGTAATCTAACTCAAAGACCAAGTGATATGGGAGAATCCCAACATGAACCTCCAAAAAAAATTTGCAAGGCCCAAAAAGCTACGAAGCTCCAATAAAGTGGTCAGGCCTGGCCAATCTTGAATAACTTTGATCTTGGTCGGGTCCACATGCACACCATACTGATCTATGATGTACCCCAAGAATTCAACCTGACGCATGCCAAAGGTGCATTTCTCTATGTTGGCACACAGTTTGTGTTGCCGAAGGGTTTGAAGGATCAGTCAAATGTGTTGCAAGTGTTCTTCCCAACTCTTGATGAAGATGAGAAAGTCGTCCAGATAAACCACCACAAATGAGTTGTTGAAGGGCCGCAAGATGTCATCCATTATCCTCATAAAAATGGTGAGGGCATTTGTCAACGTGAAGGGAATAACCAACGATTCAAAAAGGCCTTCCTTGGATTTAAAGGCAGTATTGCATACATCTGTGGGCTCTATTGGAACTTGGTGATAACCAGACTTTATATCAGATTTTTGGGATTCAACTGCGTTAAGTAAGTCATTCAAACGTAATCCCCCATACTCAGACTTTATATCGTTCTTGTTGAAATACTTGGCCCCCTTAAGTTATCCAACAGGTCATCAATATGTTGGATTGGACACCTATTCCTGACAGTGATTTTGTTTAATTCCCAATAATCAATGCAGAGCCTCTAGGTTTTGTCCTTCTTATGTACCAGTACAATCGGGTTCCCACAGGTCAAGGAACTTGGTCGGATGTGCCCATTTTTGCAACAACTCTTGGATTTTCCATTTGATCTCTTCATTTTCTAGAATGGAGAGGCGTTATATCAGCCCTTTGGGTAGAGGTGCTTCTGGAGTCAAATCAATTGAATGCTTAACCTGACAATGGAAAGGTACTCCTATGGGTGAGGAGAAGATGTCCCTGTATTCTTCCACGACTGCATCCACCTGATTCTGTTGCTTGGAGGAACCCTTCCTAGGGGCCATGGACGTGGTTACGAACTTCCCCTTACTTTGAGAGCAAATCAGAAAGAAAACAAATTTCTCAGTCTGGGAGATGACCTTACTGCATTGCTTAGTAGAGATCAAAGAGATGGTGGTAGGTGGGGCTACCTCTGGTATCTTGTATAACTTAGTACCCAAATAAATAATAACAGAGTGAAGTCTAGACTCATATACAACATTTATCTTCCGTAAGTATGGTTTTCGTAATAATATATCACAAACTTAAAGAGGAGCAACATCACACAGTACCTCATCCGTGAAGGGCTTGATGTTGTAGAGAAGGCAGCACTGTTGATTGCAACCGAGATCTCGTTCTTGGTGAACCCACCCAATGGCATACAACTACAGATTTTTTGTAGTTGGTAGGCCTAGTCGCTTCACGACCTCCGCTAAAATGAGGTTTTGTTCGCCCCCTTTTTCGACAATGAACAGCATCATAGAACCCTTCACCCACATCTGTTAGTGGAATAGGCACTCCCCCTCTTCTGGATCTACAGGCTCAATCTTCTGGATCTTGGTGGTGGCCATAGTGGTGTTGGGCTCTGCATCAATGATTTTCTTCCCTTTTTCATTCCCTTTGTCGGGTCCTAACTCAAATTCAGAACACGCGTCAGACTTAGAAGCCTTTAGCTCGGCCACTAGTGACTGCTTGGCCCGACACTCACTTGTGTTGTGAGTGAAGCTCTTATGGAACTCACAAAAATTTCAGGTGTCCTTATTTATCTTCGTGGTGTTGTTCTCTACTTGCAGCTTCACCGGGTTATCTTGGGTCTCCCTGCCTTAGATTTTCCCTTCGGTCTGCGATTTGGGGGCACCTTTCCCTTGCTTCGAGTTCGCATATCCAAAGTATCTCTTTTTTCTATTTAAGATTTTCCTCAAACTTGATAGCGTATCGATACGTCATGCCAAGTGAGGAGATATCCAGGAGCTCGATCTCATCCCTGATGTACCTATGTATGCAATCGCAATACTTGAGTACCAAATGTTTCTCAAAATCCTTTATACCCAAATTTGTGTGAAGGGTACAAAAAACATTGGTAAACTCTAGCACATCTTGGTCCCTTCCTTGTCGCAGTGTGGTCCACTTTATGTATTTATTCTTAGAGCTCTCAACAGGGTAGTATTACTCCTTGATGGCATCCTAGATCGAATCCCAAGTGGGTGCGGCTGAAATTAGTGAGGGTTTACTTTCATCTTTCTACTCGCAGTAGGTTTCCCACCAGTCCCTTGATGTGGGGGGTGGCTTTGAGAAGAGAAAAAGTAATATTTTCCCGGCTAGAAAAATCATGAACAGAAAAATATCCTTCTGGCAGATTTAACCATTTATCAATGACATCCGCATATATCTGACCCTCAAATATGGAAATGTCAACATTAACGTTACCTTAAAGGGTGTGGTGCTTCCAAAGTAGTTTCTAGAAGGATCTAGGAAAAATTTCCCATCATCGTGTTCCCTTGTCGCTCGAGGGCTTATTCAAACAAGATTTTTATAGTATCTCCTACCCCCTCGTCTTTCTTTTCTTCCACCATGATAGCCTATTGAGATTTGTGATGCTGGTCTTGCAAAGGTTCAACCAATTCAAGCCCTAACTCCTTATATCTCGACCTCGTTGGGGACATGCAAAGAAAAACAGAGAACGAGCAAACCGCTCTGATACCACCGATCCGAATTCAAACAAGAATGCAACAAATTACAGATATAACCATAAACACAAAGATGCAGCAAAAATAACACTTCATTTAATTAATATCAAATACTGAAATATGCTTACAAACAGAATCGAAATAAGACTAACTCGGGCGATAGTATCTTATCTCTAAGAAGAGATGTGGCAGCTACATGCCTTTGAACTATGTTAAAATGAGGCTCAAGGGCCTATTTATTATTAAAAAGCAAGAAAAAACCCTAAACAACCAAAATCCTAACCCCAGGAGATGTAACCCAAAGTTTATGGGCCTCGTTGGGGATAGTTGGGCAAACAACTTCCCGGGGTCATAACTTGGTCATATTATCTTCGTTTGGTGCTTACGATACCTTGTTGGAAAGGTCTCTTCGAGTACTACAATTGTTTTCGTAGGCCCTTTCCTATGGCTACGAGACTGCTGCAGACATAAAAAATTACTCAAGAAGTTCAGGACTCGAAAAATTGCTAAAAATAGTAAATGTTGAAATAAACAAGGAAACAAATCAAACTGACTGGAGGTCTAGGTGGGATAGGTCGGTGGCCATTAATACCTACCTGGATCACTATCCATCCTCATTTCAGTTTTTTATCATCCAAGCTACCTCTAAACATTGTTGGAAGTCGAGGAAGGAGAAGGAGATTTTTGGACCAGGGGTAAATATTCTTTGGCACACAAAAACACCAAGTATGCCTAAAGATGAGTAAATTATTTCAGTTGTTAATACGTCAAAGTTACATAGAATTTTATCACCCTATCCCTTTTCTTCCTTCTGTTTCCTTTCTAATTGATTAATTTGTTATTTTAGAATTCCTTTGAAATCCATCTTTCGAAAATAAAATCCCCTCTCTACTCATTCAAGAACACCATGAAGTTAATGAAAGTCGCCTCTTTACTTTGCATGACTCTAAGAAACTAATATTTGTCTACATATAAAGGAGAAATGCCTCCACAAGGTATTTTCACAGTCATGTCTTGTCTTGTGACCTTCTCTACCCAATTTTCTTATGCCATGTATTGTGAGCTTTTGAAACCTATGTCTCAGGCATAAAATCACGTTGGGTTCTTCTGAACTCACTAAATTTATATCTATCCTGTATGATTTTGAATGAATCGTATTGTTACGATTCCATGTATTTTGAGAAATCCATGAAAAAAAAATGTTGTGACCCACCAGGGCCATATACATGGATGTTATCATTCTCAAAAAATGTTGTGTTTTCACAACTCTAAGAACTGGGCATATCAGTTTGTTTTCTTATCATATCTGTTTTATTATGGGATCCATTCATGTAAACTCACATCAAGAATAATATAATGAACATTTTTTTTCTTTTTATGATGTTGCATCCATGAGGGTTTTCGTATAACCAGGGTTTATCATTGTCTTTTGTTTAACCTATGGTCTGTTGGATTTTCATAATAATGGATAAGTCCTCCAAATCCAATTTGAGTGTATTGTTTATCCTTCTCCACAAGCAAAAAAAACAAAACCCTACACTGCAAATTTATTCCTACATTGCATAATACACAATGTAGTGGGAGCCCTTGAGACCTGAGAGTCTTGGGCACATAACCATTTTGATGCTATCATGGCACTAACCTAGTATTTTCCCTTCACAACCTGGACAAAAAAAAATAAATAAATAATAAATAAATAAAAATATAATAAAAATATAAAATAAAAAATTAATAATAAATAAAAATAAAATAAAAATATAATAAAATAAAATAAAATAAATAAATAAATTAAAAAATAAAATAAAATAAAATAAATAAATAAATAAATAAATTAAAAAATAAATTAAATAAATAAAATAAAAAAAATAAATTATGCATTTGTTTATGATCCAGGTGACTCCATAAAACCTCAAAAATAAAAGTGCCCAAAAGTTGATAAAAACGTAGCCAATTCATAAATCTCAGTGAGTTTATTCCAACAGTGTGAATAGTACCTCAATTTGAGTTTGTATGACAAAGTTATGGCCAGTGAAAATTTTGGTCAAACTAGTAAAAAGTCAAAGTCAAAGTCAACCTTATTCCACATGGTGACCATATGAATGACATGTGGCAACCCAATAAACAAGTACAATCAACAAATGGGGACCACTAGCTGATGTGTTATAACTTGGTCTCGACACATGGTGTTGACGCAATGGATAAGTGGCAGATTCATGATTTGACACATGGTTCCCAATTAATGGTTCTGACATGCCATAACATGTGTGTAGGGATGTGGCATTGGCCAATGGGTGGCAACCACGTGGACCAATTGGGTGGCACCACATGGCAACACCAACTAGCCCAAGGCGCCTTGGAATCCGTTTGCACCCTCCATATTACTTTGGAAACTTGCTTCAAGGGATATGTATGGGTTTTCTTTGTATATGGTTTGTTACCATATATTATATATGGTATTTGTTTTACATTGTTAATGGATAACCATAAAAAGGGAGCCAACAAGGTTTGATCTTGTGACCCTATATAAACTATGCTCTTATTAAAGCATCCCAGCCATCAAGTCAATGGCCTAACCTGTGAAACTTGCCCACCATATGTTTATTTAAACCATCCCATTCGAATGACAAGGGAATGGGGCCAAGCAAAGACCCATGGTGGAACCATGAAGGGTTGGAACGGTGCGCACAAAGGAAATAGACCTATATAACAACGCTTAGGCACATATCTAGAGGATAGAATATTTTGTAGTATTCTAGGAATATCTTAGAGGAATATTCTTATGGCATATTAAAGATTCTAGAGGAGCCCATACTTGAAGGTTACGAAACTGGGTCCAGATTATACCCATTTTACTCATAATTTCACAAGGAATTCAACCGTATAGTTAAAATGGTGATCTTACAATCAAATATGAGGGTTCATGGCAGAAACCAAAATGTGCCATTAAATTTTTGGCACGAATTTCAAGGCAACCTTGCACATATCAGAAGATGGTCATGTTTATAGTCTAAAGTTGTAGAATTCTAAGACGACTTCTAGTATGGAATATGTTACAGTTTGAGCAACGGAATTCATAGCTCATGGTTGGAGCTCATATTTGATAGTGAATGTGTGGGACGCTTCACAAGGCAATGTTACACTCCTCAGAAGGTGGTGAAGGTTACAATCAAAATTCACAAAATGATGAGATAAGCATGTTAGTGGTGTGTTAATCATGTTTTGAGCAACATTGTGATCGCCTTGGAATGATAACCAAAGTAAGTTGTATGTATTTATGATTTTTGTCTCTTTTTGGATATTGCAACAAGATGAATGTATGTTGCAAGTTATGGTAATATTTGTATGTTTCAGCAAGGCAAAAAGATCTAAATTATTCTAGGGAATTCATCATTTGGGCCTTTGCATGCAAACCAAGGTGTGTGATGCTGAGAAAAGGTCATTTTGGGACTTTTCAAAAGGTAGTCATGTTTACAATCATTGGTCTCAAAATTGTGAGACTAATACAATGGTGATGAGTATGATTTTGAATTTGAACAACGGATTCAAGAGGACCTATTGGTACTTTATGTGAGAGAGTCAAGTTTATGTCACATTCTTGTGATAGATTAGCACATTGAGAGGAGATCGTCTCTTTATAGGAGAGACATGGCCACATGCTTGTGAGAATCAACTCTCAGTATTGTGTATGAGAGCATCTCTTCGATACTGCCACTGTTGTGGGAATTTTGCTACCACATTTGTGGGGATTCTGCTGCCACTTTATGATGTGGGAATTCATCCCTTTGTAGAAGAGAGTATCTTTAAAGAAGAGAATGAAGTGGTTCATGGATTCATGAGCCCAGAGACATAACTTACACTAGGTGAAAAACGTTGACCGACATGCTAGAAACCTTTCAACAGTCACCGTAGGCCCCCTTACCCAACAGATGCCTTGAACCTTGAACCTCTAGCCTTTTGCCTGTAACAAGGAGACATTAAATAGTAAAAAGAAGCCTTCATCCTGTAACCTTTCACCAGATGCCTTTCAACCTTTGCCTTTAAATTGTCACCTAGAACCAAGGGCCTTCACCTTTTGCCTTCATAACCAAGTCCACTAGATGCCATTTACTAGAAACCAAGCCCATGCTTTTAAAACCACCCACATCAAAGATTACATGTTTTGAAACTTTGATGCACATGGATTCATTCACCCATGATGAATATATAGAAGCATATTCATAGGATGAGGACATCAAGGAGGTGTTTCAATAGTTGCAAAGAAATAATTGTGTACAATGTTGATAACACCATTAACTAACATATATAGAATGGAATACTTTACAAATTAGATATGTTATGTGTTCCTAAAGGTGAGTGATTGTGATTGATTAGAGAGGCTCAACCTCCAAGGTTGCAAGGCACTTTGGTGTGGGGAAAACAGTGGCCAACTTGTAGAGGTATGTGTATTGGCCCAAGATGCAAGAACAATTAGTTAGTTTCATAAGAGGATGCATGCTTTGTTTTAACAAACAATCCTAGTAACAAGAAACAAGGTCTATATCGTCCCTTACATGTACCCACTCATCATTGGAAAATCATTTCCATGGAATTTGTGAGAGGTTTACTAAAAACCCTGGGACTTGACTACTTGCCTGTGGTAGTTAGCAAGTTCAGGAAGATGTATGTTTTAGTGCCCTATAAAAATACCATCGGTGGGAAAGAAGCGACAAACGTGTTCTTTGGACAAATCTAGGTGCATTTTGATATACCAAGGAGAATCACTTCATACATGGACACAAAATTTCTTAGCACATTTTGAATTACATTGTGGGAAAATATGGACATAAAGTTAAATAGGTCTACAACATTCCATCTGCATAGAGATGGGCAGACATAAGTAGTCAACATGACTTTGGTGCATATTTTGAGGGGTTACAATCATAAGCATCTAAAGAGCTAGGACGAAAATTTGGTATATATGAAACACTCATATAACATAGCAATCCACACTTCTACTAGTAAGTCCCCATTTAAAACTTGTTTTGGATATCTACCACCTTCACCTTTGGATATTGCATATGGGTAGCAAGGATTAAGGAATGATATTATAGGGGATGCCTTAAGGGAAAAAAAAAATTGTATAAAATGAGGCAAATCCATGTACATGTACAAGAGGCATTATGGGAGTCACAGGAAAACTACAAGGTCGGGCATGATCAGCACAAAATAGAGAAGTTGTTCAAGGTGGGAGACAGAGTATGGTTATTGTTAAACAAAGAGAGGCTATAGGGTCCTGGAAATAAAATCAAGCTCTGCGGTATGGTCTCTTCAAGATACTAGAAAAGGTGGGAGATAATGCCTTTAGACTCAGGATACCACCATACATGTGGATTTACTCAGTTGTGAATGTAGAGAATATGAAACTCTCTTAGTCTTTCATGCTACATCAAGAAGAGGAATAGGTCCAACCTTATGTAGAGTATTTGGCAATATATGATCAACATAGTTCATAAAGGATACAATTTCATAGAAGAGGTCCAAAAATACAAGACAGGGGCAACATGACCTTTGGCAAATTGGGTTAAAAAAACAGCGTCTAGGCAAGACTATAAATGGTGCACTTTAGAGAAGGTGGAGGAAAATTTTCTTCACCTCATTCCATAAAAGATTTTGGATACCAAAATCCTCCAAAAATGTGGAGGTGTGATTTGTATTAGATCATTATATTTTTTTTATCCATGTATATGCTTTCAAAGTGGATAAAGTGGAGGAGTCATCTCAAAGAACCATTTTTTCCAGCGGAACCCAGTTTGGAAAATTGGGGTTTAAAATCTCCCTAGAGCATTTTGAGGCATCAAACAACGTTTTTTGGGGGTAAACCTTTGCCACTTTTGAGAAACATACTATTATCTTGTTCTACGCACAAATGCCTTTCCATGGCACAAGAATAGCCTCAATCATAGTCTGTATGCAAAAAATTTTCAACTCAAAAGTCGAACTTCCTGTTTTGGCCACCGTAATTTGAGAGGATACCACGTTAGCCCCAATTACTCATGGAAAATGGTCTATCCATGTGACCATGATTAAAAAATAGTCTAGAAGAGTCCATATTATAACTCTAGTTAAGATTTGGAAACAAATGTAACCACTGGTAGGTTATCATACTATGTTATAACCAGGTCACTAGGAAGAAAAGGGGTTCCATTTTATTGAGATCATTTTGTTACATACACAATCAGAGTAGTCGAGAGGGTTAGTGGGGAGGAAACACATAGTATTTTTGCATTGTAGTAGCCAAATGACCATAGGACATACTTGTTTGTACTCATAACCAAATTTTATTCAGAGAAAAAGAGGAAAGTATCCTCACCTTCCGGCGAGGTTTTCTCCTGAAATGGTTTCCCGAGATATATTGTGTCAAATTTGTGGTTTGTGAGTTTTTATTTTGTTGTTCTCTTTTTCTTTATAATTATAATTTTCATGCATATGGAATAAACAATAATTTACAAATACAGAAATATAAAGAGAAATAATCCCTCTGTTATGCTCTTGACCTGCGAGAAGATGCCAGAATACCAAATATGCGAAGAAATACAACCCATAATACAGAACAAAATGAGAAATGACAGCATGTATTTTATTATGCATAGATGAAAGCAATGTTCACTTTCCTTTTTGAGGGGGCAACCTCCAATAGATCAGGGCTCAATTACAGAATAAGACACGACGCCCCTCAATGGGGAGTCTTTGTCCTTTATATAG
The DNA here is from genome assembly GCA_000404065.3 of Pinus taeda. Classification (NCBI taxonomy): domain Eukaryota; kingdom Viridiplantae; phylum Streptophyta; class Pinopsida; order Pinales; family Pinaceae; genus Pinus; species Pinus taeda. The sequence continues at coordinate 111,253 of APFE031296983.1, forward strand.
GATTCATATATGCAATACCATGGGTCAGTACCATGGTTCTATTGATACCATCTATCTAATACCATGGCCTATTTGAAACTAACTGTGGTCCCTTTCTTTAAATGCAGGTCAACCACTTACAATTATTAATATGGGCTTTATTGACTCTTTAACTAACTATAACTATGACTCAACCCTATTACATAAATAAGGGGGTTAGGATTGGACCCTAACATGCCCTCCCCCATAAAAACAACCTTTTCCTCAAGGCTGAAGCTGGAGAAACTGCTGAAGAATAGTTGTTGGTTCTCAAGTTGCATCTTTTGGAGAGGTGTCTTTCGACTTGATGAGGACTTCCTTGATCGTGCGGTTGTGCAGGTACCATTCTCGCGTGTCAAGAACCTGTTCAGGTTGGAGCCAGATTGAACCTTCTTCATCCAATTCCAGTAGACTAGTTTGAATTCTACAATTGTTCCCTACCACTTTCTTGAGGCATGAGACAAAAAAGATGGGATGGATTTTTGCAGTGGGTGGCAAGGCTAGCTTGTAGGCTACTTCTCCAATGCGCTGAAGTATTTGATATGATCCATAGAATTTTGGAGATAATTTCTAATTACCCTTGTCTTTGAGTGATGTTCGCTTGTATGGTTGCAGCCTCAAGAATACTTAATCCCCTTCTTGAAATGTGCACTCTAAACGATGTTGATCTGCCTGTTGCTTCATGAGATTCAAAGCTTGATAGAGATTATCTTTGAGGTGGGCGAGCATGGTTGCATGGTTCTGTAAGAATTGATCCACTGATTGTACCTTAGAACATCCAGGGATATAAGAAGTAGGTGAAGGGGGGAGTTGACCATAAATTGCTTCATATGGAGTCATCTTGGTGGCGGCATGATAGTTAGTATTATACCACCATTCGTCTAGACGTAACCGTTGTACCCATAGATGTTTCTTTTCTGAAGTGAAACACTTAAGGTAGGTCTCTAGACATTTGTTGACTGCTTCAATTTGTCCATCAATTTGGGGATGATAGGAAGTACTAAGTTGGACTTGGGTGCCTTGTAGCTTGAAAAGTTCCTGCCAAAAGTTATTGGTGAAGATCAGGTCACGATCAGACACAATGGAAGTGAGCATGCCATGCAATTTGAAGATCTGGTCCATGAAAGATTGATCCACCAAAGTGGGTGTAAAAGGGTGGGGTAGGGCGCAAAATGAGCATACTTAGAAAGTTTGTCCACAATCATGATGATGATTGACTTTGATCTGGATTTAAACACAAAGATGCAGTGGAAATAATACTTCATTTCATTACTGTAAAATACTGAAATATGCTTACAAACAGAAATGGAAATAAACCAGCAAGGGCAAAGGTAACTTATCTCTGAGAAGAGATGTGGTAGCTACATGCCTCTGAATTGTGTTACAATGAGGCTCAAAGGCCTATTTATTGTTGAGAAACAACGGAAAACCCTAAACATCCAAAAACCTAACCCTAGAAGATGAAACCCCAAATTGTGGGCCCCGTTTGGGTAAATTGGTACATAAACTTCCCAGGGACGTAACTTTGGCATACGATCTCTGTTTGACGCGCAAAATATCTTGTTAGAAAGATCTATTAGAGAACTACAACTTTGGAAAGAGCAACATTAGTCCATGATCCCATGTTGCTCCTAGTTTTCCCAAAAAATATCGTTTATGGCCTCAAAATGGCTCCGAAAGTTTAGTACCCTAAAAACTACTAAAAATAGTAAATTGTGCTACAATTAAGGAAACTAAAGAGCTAACAGAAACAATGGCGGGGGTCCAAGTGGACTTGGTGGGTGGTCACTAATATCCACCTAGATCATTCCTCCCCCCTTAGGAAGCAATGGTTCCCATTGCGTTGAGTTCCTCCATGAGATGAGGAAACTTCTGTTGAACTTGGTCCCTGGTGAGCCACTTGCCCTAGTGAAGGAGTTGGCATGCTTTGACAACTCGATACAGTTGGATATCTTGCTGGAGAGTGTGCTTGATTTGTGTGTCCATGATCCGATCAGTTGCATCTTATTCCATGCAATCTAGATTTAACTCTATGTGTGTGAATTGTTCTGCAATGTCAATGTGTTTAGTAATGGTGGAAAGTATGGCCGAAGGCGGTCCACATTGAACACTAGGTGCAGGCCAAGGAGTGGGGGAATGCTAAGCTCAAATGCATTGTATCCCATAGCCTTGGTAATGGTGTAAGGACCATATCAGATTGGTCTGAGTTTCTGATAGGCTCTAGTAAGGTGTTCCTTTTGCAAATGCAACCAGACTTTGTCACCCACGTGAAACTTGTGTGGTACACGATGTTGATCATGTCGCTGCTTGTACTTGGCATTTGATTTCTCCATAATGTCAAGGACCTATTGGCGAATATGTTGGATGTGCTCAATGAATTTGTTTGCCTTATCTGTTTCGAACTGGACATGAGCTGAATCTGCGTGAGTAGTTGCAAATGGCACGGCCACATCAATGGGACATAGTGGTTGGAATCCCAAGCCCACCTGAAAAGGGTTGTCGCTATTCAAGCTATGGAGAGCCTGGTTTTAGCTATGTTGAACATAGGGGAGGCTCTCGTCCCATGTGCGTGGATGCTTTGAGTTGTATATACGCAGAATGTGTACGATCATCCTGTTGACAACCTCTATCTAGCCATCAGTTTAAGGATGGAAGTTTGTGGACTTAGTGAGTTTGGTGTCCAACATCGACCAGACACTGGACCAATATGTACTTAGGAACCTGTTGTCCCAATCTGAGATGATAGACTATGGGATCCCAAAGTGTACCCACACTCATTCAAAGAAGAGTTTAGCAATGGCTTCTGTTGTGATATTCTTCTTGCAGGTCACTATAATGGCCATCTTCGAGAACCTGTCGACAACCACAAAAACACAGCCATTTTCATGCTTAGTGGAAGGAAGGCCTGACATGTAATCCATGGAGTGTAGAATTTCTCACTGTATATCAACAGATTATGCAATATACTAAAGAAAATTACAATATCTAATTCTACAACAAACTTTGCAGAAGCTTAATCAAATATGAGCAAGATCAAATAGAACACATATAACTGATAATGAGAAAGCAATCACACATAAACATAGAAGAATACTCTGGGGAAAGTCTCATCCTAAAACCCTGATCTCTGTATTATCATACAAGTGGAAATATGTCTGGATTACACAAAGCCTTAGCTCGGAAGTTATCCAGCTCTCAGTATTATCCCTCTGTTGCTCATAGATAGTCAAAGGCTTCTCACAAACCTTATCCTCTGCCCTTCAAGCCTCCTATTTCCTTGCGTAGTTTTTCTTGGGGTCCATTGCTTCCACTTGTGTGAATTCTCACCTCACACTGCTCACTTTGCTTAGTAGTAACTACGTAATCCTGAAGGAGATAATTCCTTCTGCATAGATGAGTTTCCTTTATAGGAAAATTCCTCCAACTGATAGTACAGTTTCCCTTCCTTTGATCTCAACTGGGTCTCTCACTGAACTGACATGCATGAGCTATTTATGAGAGAATATTCAATTATCTGGATAGCAGCAATTACATGCATGCAAGCATTAACTAACTGAACTCATAATTAATTCTAAAAATTGTTGGAACTAATCTAACTGGACTTATCTCAGTTAACTGAGCTAACTAATTACAACTCAAAGTACAACTCATCATGTTCTCCATTAATCAAAGGATAATTTCCTCAATCAATCGAGAAATTGTTGCATGTCTTCACATAGACTTCATGTTTGATTTCCTACAACTAATTAACTCAAGATGAATTAATTAATTATTTTACAAATAGCTGCTAAGATCAAATTTGGATTTTATTTCTCAATTTTAGTTCAGGGACTAACTAAAATTGGAATCTAACCCGAAATGCTATTTTTAGCACTTCCATTTTCTTGTTACTATGTCCAACGCTGGTACCCGAACTGCTATTTATAGCAATGATATCTTTAGCATTTCTATTTTTAGCATTTCTTGTTGCCATTTTCCACACTCCCTTTCAACAAGAAAGGCATTCAACTCGAACCCGATCCTGAACCTTTGGAATGTTCTGCATGCAACACTTCTCCCAAGTGTTATTACTACAGCAACTCTAGAAACAAAAAAAACTCCCAACTGACCTTCATGTTGGGCTAGAAACATCCTCTGATGCTGAAGCTCCATCTGCCACTGACAAGTGCTCCCTCTCTGACCTTTGAGCTGCTGCAACACTTCATGCATCTCGCACTATTGCACACCTTTATGTGCCACCCTGCACTGGTGCAACACTCTTGTGCCTCTCGCATTGTTGCAGCCTGCTAGCTCCGCATTGTTTTGGGATTCCTGCACTGTAGCTCTCTCTACCGCTCCATCTGCATCTGCCTCTAACCACTCAGCCAGTCCTGCTACTCCTCATCGGGGCTCCGGTAACAAGGTCTAATCAAAGAGGTTGGGTACCTCAATGATCATGCCCCTATTCCAGCCTTCTTAGGGATATCACTCCACATCGCCCCACCTCTGACTTGGAGATATGGATGCATGTAATCCCTCTTCCCACTTGGCTCGAAATTTCCCCCTACTGGAAGTCTCTACATGAGTGGATGTCTCCAATCAATCTCCTCTCTACTTCTTCAGTTGTGGCTTCTCCACAACCTCCTGAAGTTGCTTCACCAATTGTGGTTCCTCCACAATTGTTTGAGACTTCTTCTGGCGTTGCATGTTGAGAGGTAATTTACTCTCCCTCTCAACCACCAAGTATCTAATCTTTGCTTTGCTCCTCAAGGCTTTGCATGCATCTTGTACCTCAATTGCATACAGGTTCTTAGCTAGCACACCAATCTGTTTCATCTTTCCCGCCGTCACGAAATTTTCTGGAAAAAGAGTTGATTTTAAATTAGCGATGTCTCCCTCATCCGAACTCCGATTTAGCCAATTTTCTTTTGAATTTGGGTCTTTTCCCGCAAGGAATCCAGATCTGCTATTTGTTTCTGAAAATTTTGGACAAAATTTTTCATATCTTCTCTGAAAACTCATGGCTCAAAACTCAAAACTTCGAAATCTCCTCTAGTATATTGTTCATTGCTCCAATAAATTTTGCTTCGATACCATGTAGAATTTCTCACTGTAGATCAACAGATTATGCAATATACTAAAGAAAAATACAAGATCTACTTCTAAAACAAACTTTGTGGAAGCTTAATCAAATATGAGCAAGATCAAATAGAACACATATAACTGAGAATGAGAAATCAATCACACATGAATAGAGAAGAATACTCTGGGGAAAGCCTCAGCCTAAAACCTCAATCTTTGTATTATCATACAAGTGGAAATATGTCCAGATTACACAAAGCCTTAGCTCAGAAGCTATCCAGCTTTCAATGCAATCCCTCTGCTGCTCATAGACAGTCAAAGGCTTCTCACAAACCTTTTCCTCTGCTCTTCGAGCCTCCTATTTCCTTACGCAGTTTTTTCTGGGGTCTAGTGCTTCCACTTGTGTGAATTCCCACTTCACACTACTCACTTGGCTCAGTAGTAACTGTGCAATTCTGAAGGAGATAATTCTTTCTGCATGGATGAGTTTCCTTTATAGGAAAATTCCTCCAACTGATAGTACATTGTCCCTTCCTTTGATCTCAACTGGGTCTCTGATTGAACTGACATGCATGAGTTATTTATGAGAGAATATTCAGTTATCTGGATAGCAACAATTACATGCATGCAAATATTAACTAATTGAACTCACAATTAATTCTACAAACTATTAGAACTAATCTAACTGGACTTAACTCAGTTAATTGAGCTAACTAAGTACAACTCATCTTGATCTCCTTTAATCAAGAGATAACTTCCTCAATCAATGGAGAAATTGTTGCATGTCTTCACATAGAATTCATGTTTTATTTCCTACAACTAATTAACTCAAAATGAATTAATTAATTATTTTACAAACAGTGGCTAAGATCAAATTCGAATTTTACTTCTCAATTTTAGTTCAGGGACTAACTAAAATTGGAATCTAACTCAAAATGCTATTTATAGCAATTTTATTTTTAGAACTTCTATTTTTCATTCCCTGTTGCTATGTCTAACACTGGTACCCGAACTGTTATTTATAGCAATGCTATTTTTATCATTTCTTGTTGTCATTTTCAACATGGAGATGGATTCCCAAGGTCGACTCGGGATAGGCAGCGGGGTATAGAGGCCTTGCTTCTTGATGGTCGGTTTGGCAATTACGCAGGCAATGCATGATCTGGTGTACTTCCTGACATCCTGTCGAAGATTCGGCCAATAGAAATACTTTTGCAGTATTGCCATCATTTTCTCGACCCCGAAATGCCCAGCAACTTGATTGTAGTGTGCTTCCCAAATCATCTTGGCACGCTCGCTTGAAGGAACACAAAGGTGACTCAAGTGGCATAACAAGGCATCCTGGAGGTGAAAATCTAGAATGTGCTGACCCTCCAAGAGTGTCTGGTATGTGTGGCCGAATTCTGGGTCGCTTTTGTAGAGAAGTGGCCAATCAGAAGTCTCGTGCCCACAAGAGTTGAGCAAGTTGGTTGATGCCACGATCAGTGGTCGACTGAGGCAATATGCAACATTATTGGTGCTAGCCTTCTTATACTTGATATTCAAATGGAAATGTTACAGGTATGTGGACCACTTTTAATGGCGATCATTCTGCAATTTCTCTTTGGTCTATATGAACTGCAGGGGTCGGTGGTCTGTGTGGATGACCGTTTCCTTCCCCAAAATGTAATGCTTCCATTGTCAGCAGGCCTGCACAATGAAATACATCTCTTTTGTTGGCATTATGGCACATATTTGGCACTATGACATAGGTGTTGTCCTTGATGGCAACTCACTCAGAGGACAGATCACAGTTCAGACTCTCAGAATGAAGAAAAAGAGGTATATGCAGGTTCTCTATTGACCAAGCCGAATGTACACGTGGGTTCACAGACCAAAAGGCGTGTATAGCGTACACACGCACTTTCACAGAAGGAAAGGCGCGTACATGTTGGAAAACTTAGTTTTGGTCTGTGGTAATTGGTCCATGGTATTGTGATCCATGGTATTGGTCCAAGTTATCTTGTCTGAAATGTTGACCCCAGGTATTTGATCCAAGGTATTGGTTCTAAGTGGTTTTGATCCATGGTATTGAGCAAGGCCTAACACTATAAAAGGAGGAGAAGATCTTTAGGCAAAGGTACTCAAGCATTGAATATCTTATGAAGATAAAGATCGAGAATACAGGTTATTGGGCATAGCTGGTTCTGAATCAATGATGAACCTCAGTGCTTGATAAAGGATAAGATCTATTGATGGGTCAAGATCTTAAGGCTTGAAATGAAGTATCTTTGTGTGGTTTTGATCTTTTATTTAAATAATTGGCGCATGTTGTAATCTGTAAATATGGTGATCTGGGTATAACTGATGTCTGAATAGTTGTAAAGGTTAAATCATCATTTACAGATCTGTATGCAGGTTCACTATAGCTTAAGTGTGTATACACACTGGTTCAGCATTTCAAAATAGCATATACGCAAGTTCACCTTGAGAAACGTGTGTATGCACGCAGGTTTGACACATTGAAGTAGCGTAAACCTCATAAAATATACTTTAACTACTTCTGTTTGTTGTTGCAGTGTTCTGGGTTCTGGCTTGGGTTCTAGTAATTGTTACTGTATTCTGATTGCAGCATTCTAAGAAGTGATTGTTTGATTTAGTTTTGGTTAGTGCAAAGGAAATTGGTTGATACAGAAATATTTGATGTTTGATTAATGTTATTGATGGATCCAGTCTGAAAAATTATGAAACATGGTCCCTGGAAGAAAAGAGAAGGTTGTATCCTTCTGTAGGTCAGCACCTACGTATTAGTAAACATATCAACTAGTACAAGAGCTAGGGGGTTGTAGCTCCCTTCCAGGAGAAGCTGGAGAATGAGAGAAGGTTGTAGCCTTCTACATGTAGAAGCATGTGTACTAGAATAAGGCCACACTAGTACAAAAATTGTAAAAAGAAGTTTCTTATTAAAAGGAAGATAGAGACGATTGCAGCAGGTGGTTTTCACCCACATTGGGTTTCCACCTTATATCTTGTGTTCATGTGTGTGATTGTCTGTTCTGTTTTTATTGCTCCTGGTTACTGTTTATATGGTTCTGATGCACATATTAAAGATCAACATATGAAGAATTAACTAAATTATAAGTTTACAGGGTATACGCTAGTTTCCTTACATACAGTTGCATATACATGCAAGTTTCATTAACTGAAGTAGGGTATATGAATCTGAATATGGAAATGAAATATTATACTTGCTAATACTAATTCACCCCCCCCCTCTCAGTATTATTTCAAACATCTTTGTCATAAGTGGGATACTTCCAAACTGTGTCTGAAAGTGTCTCATTGTGATATGCCACTGGATGCCCGTGTTGAGTAATGACTGCCCCAATAGCATAGTCAGAGGCATCTGTCTCGACCTCAAATGGTTGTTGCAAGTCTGGTAATGTGAGAACTAGTGCTAAGCAGAGACTATCTTTCAACTTTGTGAATGCCTTCTGTTGAGATTCAGACCAAAAGAATTTTGCTTTCGCTCCTCCCTTGGTGACTTGACTCGAGGGCCAATTTATATGAGAAAATCTCAACACCGAACCTGCAATAGAAGTTGGCAAGACCTAGAAAGTTGCGAAGCTCTGTCAGAATGGTTGGAGATGGCCAATCCCGAATGACTTGGATCTTGACTGGATCTACATGCACCCCTTGTTCATCAATAATGTATCCCAGATACTAAACCTGGGTCATGCCAAAAGTGCATTTCTCCAAATTGGCACATAACTTGTGTTGTCGTAGTGTTTGTAGAACCTGTCGGATGTGGTGCGGGTGCTCTTCCCAACTCTGGCTAAAGATCAGGATGTCATCCAAGTATACCACTATAAATGATTTGGTGAATGGTCGCAAGATGTCATCCATTAGCCTCATGAAGGTTGCAGGAGCATTCGTCAATCTAAAAGCTATAACCAACCACTCGAAAAGACCCTCCTTGGATTTGAAGGTGGCCTTCCACACATCAGAGGGTTCGATTGGTACCTAGTGATATCCTAACTTCAAATCGATCTTGTTGAAATATTTTCCCCCCTTCAGTTGGTCCAAGAGGTCATCAATCCGTGGGATTGGGTACCTATTACGGACAATGATCTTGTTCAGCGCCCGATAGTCAATACAGAGTGACTTTTGCATGTAACATGAAATAGTAAAATTTCAATTAACTTGTACATAAATGATTTTTTTAACATTAATCAAATATACATTTTAAACGTCTTACGATATAAGCTGCATCCTTGAATTTGTTTTCCCCTTGAAGCTTGACAATAACATTGCCAGTTATGTGTCTAGATGAAATGTCACAAATCTCCATAATGGTGATGACATGACTTCTAGAAATCCTGCAGCCACTTTACTAAGAGCTTGATAAGTATAAGGGTCAGTATCATAGTCAATGTTTGGAATATTGAAACCATGGGGAATATCTGCAATAACTAAGGAATAATCTCTTTTAGGTATGAGTTTAGCAATGTCTTCATAGTCGGCTTGTATTACTTGATATCAAATGGTGTCTAGCCCAAAATGAGTAAGAGTTAGGTCAAGTTCAACATTCTTAAGAAATTGCTTCTTCAGTCTTTCGATCTTCATTTTTTCAATAAAAGTTCTAAAATTATCTGGTGCTCCATTTTCATCATTCTTCATCTTTTATAAAATAAACAAATATATGTGTAAGTTATAAATTAAAAATAGTATACAGATAAATAAAAATGAATGTATAAATCAACATACCTTTTTAAATGCAAGATAAATAAAAA